>VZTU01008524.1:0-20935 GCA_013400835.1 Zapornia atra | reverse complement strand
TATGTTTATGATGAATATAAAGTCATCAATTCATCCATCTGGATACACAGTGTAATTATTTGAAAAGAAGGACTGTTTTTCTTGCTAAGTTTCTTGTTTTAATTACTGAAGTGTTTAATTTCAACCAAAAATTAAAGGAAGCTGAGGGAGAATAAATTTGCTACACATTTTTCTCTATTTGCATTTTGCTGATCAAGTGGCCTCAGAAAATGAGTAGAAATTGAGCTCAGTAACATCATTACTTATGAATGTTGATGATATAGATTCGTATAAATCAGACATGTTACTTAATTTTAGTATAGCATTTGTTCTAAGTAGGCTGTCTCTTTATAGTAAACCAAATAACATATTTAGAGACTTACAGGTGGAAAAACAAGATAATAAATTTTTAATAGTATTAATTGTTCTTGTTGATTAATCTAATTTAGGAAAGCAGCTGAAGCAGCACCAGTTCCTTCTTCCAAGCCACATAAATACTTCTTTCTGCTTTATGGATTTGCACACAGCAAAGAAAACAGCAGTGTGTGAATCAAGGGAAGAGTAGGTGAGTGAAAGCAATATGCACTCAGTCTCTTCATCTCGCTCTGCAGACTTAACTGGGGAAAAAATAATAAACATCAGGACACTGTGCCCATTAATTATTGGTCCTGGTGAAGGCTACCGTGACACTTCAGTCAGTTGCCATGGAGCAAACTGGCTGCTTAGATGTTGCTGTGATGGAAACTGTATATGTAGGTAGCATTAACATCTTAGGCAACAATTTGAATGGGTGTTTTGGACACAGGAATCTCCATGAGGAGAAAGTCAGAGTTCATAATAACTGGTTCTCACGGTTCCTTTCTTATCACAGATGTTGTTTCCAAGATGATTGTTATTGATGAGCGTTGTCTACTGAAAGCTTCAGTAATAAGATTCCCTTAGTAAGTTTTAAAATATTTTACCTTTAATTCTGTAGATTATTTTTTGCATAAAAAACTTTATTCTGTTCATTGTAAAAAAGAACTGAAGTATATGATTCTATATATCTAAGGATATAACTCAAGGATTCCTTATAAAAGTTACAAAACTGTTATGGGTTTTTTTCTTTACCTTTAAATTAACGCCTTCAAATTAATTTCTTTTTCCTGACTTGTTCTGGTTTTGCTTCTACTTTCACTTTTTCCAGGCTACAATAGCGCCATAAATTAAACTGAAGTACTAGATAGACTGCCGATGATACATAATTCCTTATTTAGCACGTGATAAACATGCTTCAGAAAGCTGTTCCAGAAGCTGCTAATGACATTTATTGAGATGCGTATTTTATAAATGAAAGACAACTAATTTTTTTAACTCTATGTTGAGTTATTTTTCAGTCTTCTAAATGTGTAATGGCAGTGGATAATAACAATCTGATTGGCCTCAGTATTTTAAAGACTGGAAAAGCCTTTGATTTAGCTAATCGTGTTATGTCTGAGAGATTATGTTTGCACCCTTAAACTGCTTCCAAACTAAACAAGTGGAAAAAAATGTGGAGGTTTTTTCAAAGTTTAACTATGAGACCAGTCCTCCCACAACTCACATTCTGCAGTTAACATGTAAACTCTGTTTTTAAATCCACTCAGCAATGTCAAACAGTTATTTACCTGCTATATTGTGGCACTCATATATAGTTCTGAGTAAAAGAACCTTAGGAAAGACAAGGGATCTGAAGAATACAGTGTGTATCATTGTACAGAATGCCCACATGCAGTCAAAAAAACGATCCAGCTTTACTGTGTCTTCATTTTAACTGACTGTATTCTGAACAGCTGGAAATAATGGGTGGAGAGGACAGGAAGAGAAGGGAGTCTTAAAATTGAGCTGTGAATTAATAGTATTTGCCTCTATACCTATTTATAGCAGATGTCATATCCCAGCTTTACGTATGCGTATATTCATACACAAGAAAAAAATCTGAGGATTGCAATGGTGCCTTCCTTTACTTAGAAGGGAGAGGATGAAATGAAGTGAGAGTCACTCAAACAGGAATGAAGAACCACAGATTCCATTACTTTTATGGTCTCATTATTTTAGTTCTCTGGAGGTAAAGAGAGGCCCCTCAGTACAGGGCAGCCATACGAAGTCTTTGCGTACCTAACAGAAAAGAACAGAACAAGACCAGAAGTTGGTTTATAAAGAAACCTGTGAGATTATATTTACAAGCTAGAGAGGAGTAGCTTAAAGGCAAACAATCTTCCTTACTTTGCACTTTGTTTTTTATATTTATAAGGCACTTTGAAAATGCATTATACACTGCATTGTACTATTGTCAGTGGTTGATTTGTGGTGCTGTATTGAGCCTGGTTTGCCTTCAGGATACAGGTCCTCTGGAGCACTGATCTGAATGTTTGGCACAGTTCAGCTATTCTAAAAGCATAGTGCACAGGTAACAATAAAGTTATAATGATGTAATGTGCTGGTTTACTCCTAACTTTTTGCTCTAGACTTACTCAATAAAAATATATTTTAGCCCACATTCAGTTGAAAAATGCAGTAATATCCACACTGAACATGTAGTAATACAAGATTACTTAGTCTGACTTCAGACTTTTCTATGTTACTGAAATACAATTTTAAGAGAGAATTTATTACAAATGTTATGTTCATATTTCCACTAAATCACCTGGATATATTCGATTTACACTGAAGAAGTTCCAAAACTATAAATCAAACTATTCTTGGCACTAGAAAAGTGTTTCTCTTGCCTAAACGAGCAGAGGCCATTGGCCGTGATTTTTCATTACTTTCTGATGGTCCATTAAGCAGCTATTCTATCTATAACCAAGATATGTTGTGGTTCAACCCAAAATTATAGGTACAATGTTGGAATCAAGGTAAGATGCTTTGATCTATATTGCATTGGTGATCAAACTAGAGAAATATTATTGGCCTTTTGTCCCAGACATGCATGAGGAGCAATGAGATGTGAAGGGATGGCCTAACACATTCACAACTCTATGAATTAAGCTCGGCTACCAATTATCACTCCTTTCTTCATATAACAGAGGCTATCATTTCTTTTTTATCCATCTCTCTGGAAATGGCTTCTGTTAATGTCTCACATCGCCCTCCCCCAAACCCTACTTCAGAGGTAGTCCCTAGTCCTTAGCTAGGACTGCTTTTCCTCTCCTTGCATGCCAACACATAGGGCTCAGGCCAACCCAGCCATCTGAATGGCCTGGGCTCCATCTCCAGTCGACAGAGAGAAACTCTCTTTGTTAAGTCATCTTTTAGAACAACTGAGTGTGCCTTTTTCTTCCTACTGTCCTTGATACCTTGGATGATCTCACAAAGCACCTCAAATGGGGTCATTGTCAGCAAATGTGAACCAGAGCCCAGGAGCTGGCCTGGATCATGTTAACACTCATCTGTTTACACAGCACTTACAGCTGTATCACAGACTATGAACACACTCAGAAAACCATCTGCATACAAAACCAGTCACATGATATCGCTATTCATCTCATGACTCCTTTTTTCTTCTTGTCTTTTTCTTCTCTTTCCCTCAACTCCATCAGTCTAAAAGAGAAAATAAATACCTTTCTCGATCTTGAAAATGGCACCAAATACAGTACCCAAAGCAAAGTAAAATCTTGCACTTATTCAAGCCACAGTTGGGAAATGTTAATGCAGAAGAGGATGAAGATCATTTTTGGGAAAAAAAAGAAAAAAACCAAAAAACCCAAAACAAAAAAGAAAACTGTATATGCATTCTGAGTTTGAGATACCAACAATTCCTCCCAGGGAATTTTGGCCTTGCCCATCTCCTGATCCCAGCTCACAGGAGGACACCCCTTGAGACAGCCATAACCTCCTATAGGTACAAGTCATGTTTTAACATCTTTACATTTTCAGACAGTGTATTCTGACCCCCATGCCTCTGAATCTCTCCTTTTCTCTAATCAATCAGCATCATCCCTTGCTGATTTTGAAGTTACTGAATGTTACATGGGTGTAAATAACGCACATGCAGTAGTCATGCTTGGTAAGCACATACATTTTTAAGCTGCATATATAGTTTGTTCTCTCATCTCCAATTGTCTCAGGTATAATACAATCATTAAAAAAAAAAAAAAACCAAAACCCACAAACCACCAACTTATCATTTAATGGTATTCACAAAGGACATGGAGTCATAATGCATACAATGTCCTGTTTGGCTGGCATGATGCATTTATCAGGAAGATTCAGAAATCTGTATTATTTTTTCCTCAATTTCAATTATGCATATGAAAAATTTTAAAACAGCTTTCCAGTCTCTAGGTTTGAAACTTCAGTTTAAATAAACTTTGTTAGGCACTAATAGACCAGAAATATTTCATGTGGCCAAGTCAGTCTTCTGTTTTCACATCATAATTCATTCTGAATAATGTCTATAGAGAGATTGTGATACAGCATTTCATAGATATCAACATCACGCACAAAGTCCTTTATTTCTTTTAGTATGAACATTTTAAGAAGGAAAAGACAAGTCCCAGATATTAATTCCTCTCAAATTGCGTTGGTTTTGGAGCTCATTTATTAATATCTTAGTTCATATTACACTACATCTGCCTAGTTAGGAGGACTAGGGAAAACCTGTAACCTGCCCATGTCTCTAAGATTCAAAAAAGGGATGATTCACATGAGCAGACTTGTAAGAAATCTTAAATTAAAGTCTAAATCAAAATCTAAAATGATGCATGTGAGGGTTGGTGCATTGCAATAATTTCTCCTAGGGATAGCATTTGTCAGACAAATGATGTTGTAATGCTTTGCATTCTATAGTCAAAGAAATACTTTGCCATAAAGGAAAAATAACAAAACCCCAAAAATTCCACTCCTGGGTCTGACATAAGGTGCTGTCAAGCACAGAGCTTACAACTGTGACAATGGCAGCTGTTCCCTTTGGCAAAAAAAAAACATCTGGGAAAACTATGCAGAATTAGAGTTGTTATCTTTCTCACACACCATGATCTGAATGGAACAATGCCCAAAATATTAGCCATGTGAATCAAATAAGTTTCTAGAGCTGGTAACCAGTTTAAGTTTGTAATGTTTGCTCAGTCTGTACTTGCTAAGTGGAGAACACTAACAAACTGAGAAGAAAAAGCATAATTTTCTATGAGGAAAATTATCTCCTCAGTTCTAATTGCAAATGCACAAGTGTCTTCATAGGTTCAGCTTGCATAGTCCAAGAGCATAGGAAGGTTAGATAGGTCTCTGAAGGGGTCTGACTCTCGTAATCAATCTGGTCTCTCCTGAAGAAACAACATCTGACATTGAGATAGAAGAATTAGAACTTTTTTTTTTTCACAGGCAAGTGTGAACTCTGTGGAAGACTTGCTGTACTGCAAGGGAAGTTTAGTCCCTGAGCTAGCTCAGCAGTACAAGCACAGGTTTTCCCAGCCTGTGCTGTGAATGAGCACTGGCCTTTCTCTCACAAGACTGGCAGTAAAGGTGAAGGGGTTGTTCAGTTTCCAAATTAATTACTTCTTCTCTTAGACTGAAATCTGCAACATATTTTTCGCTAGTAGCCATCATGGTTCTACAGTCAATACCAGCATAAAACCCATTTCTAGAAGAGAAATAAAGGTGAAAGACCCTATAGCTGTATGCTATAGTTTTTAAGGTATTCATTGTGCCAGATTAAACATCCCCTCTGCTGACTGGAACATAGTTAGAATTTTCACATTATTGGTCTTTGAGAAAGCAATTAAGAATTAATTACCTGAACTGCCGTCTAAAGGTACAGTCTATAAAATCAGCTACTCAGTCAGACATCCTCAAGTGCATAAATATCAATATTTAAATTTCTTATCCTCACATGGGACACAAAGGGTGTTTTCTGCAAGTACAGGTCTCCTAAGACACAATTAAACACAAAAGTTAAACCAACACTGTTGAAATTATAAAAAAACTCAGCATCTGTTCCCCCTTTTCAGTCCCTCGCTACAGTCACTTATTACTGCCCACACATCTCCCAGCCCCTGAGTTACATCACTACAGGCCTTTATGAACTGGACTGCTCTGGAAAAGCAAGCCAGAAAGCTCAGCCCCACAGTCTGCCTCACTGCACAGCCTACACCATGCAAGAAAAAACACAGGGCAAAGGCAGGAGCACTGGAGAAGGGGGTCAGTGTCTCTCCTTGCATCAGTGCCAGCTCAAAATATACCTTAAAATCGAGTTTAGCTTTTACTTTTATCCATGCTTACATTTGCTAAAACTTGAGGAGGACCTGAACATCATTGTGGTGTATCCAACCAGGGACATAGTGTGTTTCTAGTTTGCAAGATTACTTTGAATTTGTACACAACATACTAGGCTCCTCCCTCCTTAAAATACCCATCATAACTTATGTAAGGAAAATCAATTTTGGTGTTTATAGCAAAAGAAATGAAATTTCAGGGCAGCCAAATTCAGAGGTAGCAGCATGGCCTTGGAGAAACACCACCAAAAATCCTGTCCATAACACACAATTATGGACACGACTGGTTAGCTAGGCAGATTTTTCACAAGAGAGCAGGTTCTAATTTCTGTTTGATTTTACTATATGTGCATTAAGGCCTCTGAGGGAAAAAAGTTTGTCATTTTTTTCATATTCTGTCTCTTTCTGGTATGCATGCGTGATAAGATCAATTTAATTATATATGGAGTATGTAAAAGATGGTAACAGAAAACTTGGTATCAATAAGTCCAATAAGAATGCAAGTATACATAAATCACATGTATGGATATGTAAAACATTTGCTATGAGTACCAATGTCTGAATATGTTCTTTCATTTTTCTTGTTTAATATAAGTTCTATTTAGTAGACTTATGAAACATGTGAATATTAACAATTTCATATTAACCTTAATAATTAGTAATTAAGATATTATCAGTTAAAATGTACGGCAAAATAAGTTGAGGTAGTAGGGTTTTCTGACCTTGCAGCTCGCTTTATACTGATTGACTGACTGTTCTGCCCCTGCCTGCTGTTATACAAACAGGCTGTGGTCTGTAAACAGCCTTTAATAGAGCCAAATGAGGCAGTGGATCTTTGGATCAAAGTATTCCAACTGTCAATTATTTCATTTATGAAATGCAAGAGTTTTCCATATTAAAAATCCTCAGCCTGGTGAAAAAAAATAAAAGCCAGTAAAGAACATTAAACTGTCCGTTATAAATCATCATTAAGGACAATAATTGCAAAAAGACTAAGAAATAATTCCAGCGTCACCAGTGTTTGCTTTGATCCTGAAACTGTAATCACATTATCTCTAAAAAAAAATAGAAAAATAGAAACACCTGAAAAATGGATACTAAAGGTTCAAATCTGCAATTTTAAGTGAAGAAATTAACATATGCTTCTTATTACAAGTACACCTTAGATGATAACAAATTAAAAAACAATNGGGGGGGGGGAGGCGGAACCCAGAGAAAACAGGACCGTGTTTTCAACAACTTCATTAATTTAATATAAAGAATATATAAAAATTGTCCAGTGTACTGTTAAGTCTTCAGAGAATAATATGAGAGACTCTTGTGTATGTGTCCTGAGATTGTAATGCAAAAAAAATGAAACCAACATATTCAGAAAAAATAGTTGAAAAATAAAAAAGCTGGAACTCTGTTTTATGGCTTAAAATTTTCTGTATCCCCAAAATATAAATCCATAAAGTTTTCCTACATTCTTTTCTGGTGTTGTCTCATATTCTTCACAAATTAAAAACATAGAACAATAATAGCAACAACTCTTGGAAGGAGGAAACCTAGAAACACTACTTCCTCTACCACATAACAGAACCAGATCCTTCATTAAGATCCTGCTGCTTTTTCCAAGATCATGAAGAAGAGAAAAAGCAGTCATGAGCTAACTGGATCACAGCAGACATAGGTCTCTCCAGAGTGCTGAGAGATCTCCTGCCATCAAGATCAATGAGAGAACAAGGTTAAACAAAGGAAGAGATACTTCAAATTAATATCCAGATTTAACTTTCACAAAATTTCTATTGACCATAAATTACATATAATCTGCCCTTCAGTGTGTACAGCATTTATCTGAAGAATAAAAAGAGTTGTCAGCCTTAATATACTATCCCATGATCTCTTCCAATTTATTTCCGCAATACTGACTGTGTTTACTGCATTGAAAATTATTCCACATTAAAGGCCACACTGGGGGAAAAGTTAGCAAGGACTTTGGCACAATACAAATTATTAGCTCGGTTAAATGTTTCTCAAATCTTTTTCCCTGGTGACAGACAAAATAAAGTAAGACGGTGGGAACAATTGGTTACCTTTTGAAATAAGAAAATGAAATAAAGATACCCTCTGTGATTCCTATTGTACCCCAGCTTTTATTTCATTATTGTCAGTCTGTTTAATGCACAAGTAATCCCAGATTAAGTTGCAGAAACCCTAATCTTTTTATCATACAAGTTTGCATGTATAAAATAAACTGTGACTCAAAATTAATCTCAGGCCTGTCCCAGAAATTGCAAGTTCTGAAAGCTGACTTCTTTTTCTTTGGATTTCACTGTTATAAATACAAGATGTAAGTGATTAATTTGTCTTAATTCAACTTCCTAAAAGTTAGATATTCATATCTCATCTGGTACAATTCTGTAATATCAAAAAGCAGATAGAAGCATAGAGTGTTTCATCTGAAAATAGGCAATCAAAAATAATTCAGATGTAAAGCTTAGACTTAAATATCTGAGTGTTTCCTGGCTAAAGTTGAGCAAAAAATATCCAACCCAAGGTGACATCACATGCCTAATGAGAGGATAAAATAGATTTCACTTGGGACTAATCAAATTTGTGGGAATTCTGTTTACAATAGAAATAAATGTATTAAAAACTCCCTCTTTCTGTACAGAGAAGATACTAAAAATCTTTATCTTGAAGGATATTTCAATGTCTCTGAAGTTCTCAAATATACTCCATGGGCTGCAGAATTTACCTCCAACATATTGTTTAATAATTTCACTTGTTTAAAATTTCATCAGGATTGTTGCCAAAGCAGCCAACTTTGGCAGTCTTTGGGTACAAAGGATTATAAGGAGCAGGGGTTTCCAAAGATTCCACAGGTATGAATTCTGCATCACCAAAAATGGGTTTTTAAACCTGTTCATTTGCTTTATTAGCTCAAGAGACTCTCTAAGATTAGATTATGTAGACGACTACTTGTATAACATATTTAATTGTCTTCAAATGCAATTTTCCATCTGGAAACAAGTAGATAATTTACTTCCTAGGCACCATCAAAATTTCTGTGGCCCAGCAGCAAACGTTTCACAAAATTATCAGTGGTAAACACATTATAAATCAAGAGCTATGTGGGTAGTACAAAGACAGTCATCTCAAAGGGTGATTTGGCCCAGTTATGATCTAAATAACCCATTGGAGCTTTTATTTCTCTCATTTATTTCTCTTCACTATCGTGGATACTAGGACAACCAACATCTAAAGAACAACCAAGGTTAAGTGCCTAAAGATAGGGACAGAAGTCAAGGTTCAGAAGCTATCTTTTAAATAAATGTTTTGATTATTAAATTATTCCTGAAAAAATGAAGAATATATATGGTTATGTACAGAGAACTTTATTGTGTTTTCTCCTGAGATGTAAAGGAAATATCAGCAAGATCAAAAATTCCTCCATATCTATTAAACAAGAGACACTATAAGAGAGTGAAGAATCAATCTGTGTGCTGGATGAATTTTTTAAATAACTAAACCAAGTTTGTTATGGTACTGAAAAAAATTATTGCACCATTAGTTTATACAATATAATAACTTACTCTACAAAAAATGCCTTCATAAAGAATTACCACTATGAACAAGCAAACAAGGACATATGAATGCATACATTCGGTATCTCACTAAAATACTTCAAAATTGCATTAATATCTTCAAATAGTCTATCCAGAATATTATTTTTTCATTCTGACTAATCCATTCATTTTGCATCAGCTGTAAAACAGATATTCTCTTACATGAAAACTGTTCTAAAATATGACATCTCCTTTGAAGTCTTCCTAAAAAAAAATACAATGAGTTTTAATATACTCTACTAAATTGATTTGCACTTTGCTATATTAACAGATAATCAGAACAATTTTTCTTAAAAAGGTAGTTATGCCCATTTTGTTCTTTCCAGTTTGGGTAAAGGCACAGCTTTATAGCATTTTGCTTGATTTGATTTACTGAATTTTGAACTTTTATTTGAGTAAAATGCTACTCAGTGTTTCCTGGATATGTGAGGCAACAGTGATTCAAGATGTATGTCACTGTTTTAAAAGGTTACAACACAGCTGACCAAGAATATACTACTTTATCCACTCCGGATATTTCATTTGATCAAAAAATAAACTGTTTAGTTTGAGCAGACATGAGGGAAATACATCCCTTCTTATTATCCATATACTTTATTTAGGCAGAATGGAGTCACAAAGACTTATCACTAGAAATTAATTTCCACAGGGTTAGTGTTCAAAAAGAAGAATGCCTTTTTCATCCCTGCCATTCAAAAATTTGCAAAGATGATTCTGGAATGAAGGAAGAGAGGTCACAGTGAATGCAACTATTTTTTTTCCCCCAAAAACTACTAGGCAGTGGCAGTCTGTTTAGTGAGGGGGAGAATAAGGTAAATTACTTCCTTTACCATTCAGACTACTGAAAGAGGAATAAAAGAAAGAATGTGAATGTTAGTGCCTTTTGCGTTGTCTGTTTGCCATTTGCACAATGTTCTTAGTGCCATGCAGTCCCCACATCTAGTAGAGTTCTTTCAATGATTGTAATCAAATAATCAAATAATTTCCAGCAATCACCAGTAACAATAAATAGGGATTAAAATAAATAATGAATATATAATAATGTAATGATGCATATTAATGAAGAGGAATAACAATACATTACAGATTATCACAAGTTCAGACGTGACCTGAATACTTTGATAATTATACACAAAGAGTTCCGGTTTTTATGAAAGTGGGGTTATAGTTCTATCATCTTGAGGGAGGTAACAAAGTCCAAAGTATCAAAACATTTATTCATTCTTTTCTGTATGTATTCGTGTAGTCACATGTCTGTGCTGGTGCTCATTTAAAAGAAATCTCTGTCCCTTTGCACAGAGATGTTACTGCTTATGGGTTTGCACTGTCCTGGTTCTTGTCTGGAGTAAGAATTTTTTAGCTTATGTACGCGCACACACACACACACACACACAGAGACACACAGACACACACATATATATGGATATGAAAATGCTGTAATGTTCCTTAGAAGTGAAAACTAAAACCTCCAAATGTATGACTTTGAGTATTATGATTCAGGAGATTAATAATTTGCCCTAACATATGGGTCAATAGGTTAGATGTCTAAACTTTTCATAGCCATGTATTATTATTATTATCATGATTCTTTTTATCTCTATTATTATTCTTTTTATCACCAGGGAGAAAAATACTGGAGGTCAATCATTCCTGTATGAGAATTTGTATCTAAGACAATTAAAACTGGAGAAGGCAAATCGCACCTGCTGAAGGCATAAGAGGGTCCAATAACACAGGCCTAAATAAATCACTTGATTTTTCCAGATCAAAATACTCCAAATAGTCAATGTGTAAGATGTAAGTAATCCAAATGTTCTGAGGTTTCCCCAAGCATGCTTTATGCATTACCCCTGTAGTCAGAAGGACTGGGTAAGTACCATGAAAGGTCTACAAATGGTTATTCTGGACAGGAAACTGTATGAAGACAGAATGACCCTCTGAAAGCCTGCAGAACCCCATGTGTGGAAACATGGACGGCTTGGTAAGGAGCACAAGGAAAAAATGCCTAACTTAGACATTAGAAAGAGTCTTCATTTTCCATTGGTTACACTACTATGACTTGAATATTGTTTTTATAGCTGAATTATCAACCCCTTAAAATCCATGTTTCAATAATGGGATTGGTGACAGCACCTCAACCGTAATAGCATAACAGTGCCATTATAATTGTCATTATAGGAAAACAGATCTTACAGCAAGGCAGAGTGGTACACTCATTAATTTCCTTGCCTGATGCAGCAAGGATTCAGATACTGCTCTGAGTCTAAAGGTCAAAAGTCATATCAATCTGCTTCATACATGTTTAGTTTAGTGAGATGCAATGTCATAAGGGGATGGCAGAGGAAAGCTTATGTGTTCATACAGTGACCCTGAAACAACAAATTGAAAATATTAATATCCATTTAGATTAAGTTTCTATAACTTCTTTTTAGCATAATGATGATTTAAAAAATCTGAAGAAAATACAGTATATTAACACCTGAATAATAGATTTAGCCGTGAATTTCTTGATGTTACTGTTGTTATGAAAGCTAGTTAATCAACAATCGTAAAGTATGCCATCCAAATTTCCTATATATCAATATACATTTTTTCTTCTCTTCTGTCTCTGTCCTTTGTCTGAAGCCTAGAGTAACTGCAGTTAACTTTTGCTAGACTACCACTAGCTGACTGGAGCTCACAAGTTTGGTTAAACTGAATGATTGAGGATGAAATAAAATTGAAAACCAGATTAATTTATGTAGTCTTTTATTTATTTATGAAGGCTATTGTTCTTGGGAGGACTGAAATGACTTTTCATTAACTTTTTGTTTCTTTTTCTTCCTGTTCCAGAATGTTTACATCTTAACACACATACATACATAGCAATTTATAAAACTCACTCAGGATGCTCTTATAGTATCTTCTGTCATCATCTCCTAGATGATAACAAAGGTTTAAAGTTGAAATGTGTACAAACCCACAAAGAAAATGCTAGCATATTTTATTACCAGTTCAAGTTATCTTTTGATAGAAAATGTTATGTTTCCTAAGAAAACAAGCCGAAACACACAGTGTACACAGACAAAGGACTCAATCCAACATAAAACTTAAAGGCTACTTACAACTATTTATTTTTGGACACTATATTGCTAACCAAATAACTATTTTGTTGCTATGTGAAGCCAAGTAATACACCCATTCTGCCATAACTTGTGACTCTGTTCTGCATAAGGCATATTTCATAAACTGAAAGTTTTTCAGAAGACCTTCTAGAGATCAAAATGCTTTGCCCTGTTCCTCTAGAACAAAATATGGATGAAATCATGTAAGGGTCACAAGCTGGAGATTGATTATTGCTGCCTGTGTTTCAGAGGAAGCTGGATTAGAGGCACAATAGATGGGTTTGGCCACTAACTTGAATGACCTCTGCAATTAATCACAGAATAATAGAATCATAGAGCGGTTTGCATTGAAAGGGACCTTAAAGATCATCCCTGCTCACCCTAACAGCTCCATGTCCTTCTTGTATTGGGAACCCCAGAAATGGATGCAATACTCCAACTGAGGTCTCACAAGAGTGGAATACAGGGAGAGAATTACTTCCCTTGATTTGTTGGTCATGCTTCTTTTGATGCACCACAGGGTACACTTGACTTTTTTGGGCAGCAAGTGTACTCTACCAGCTCAGGTTGAGCTTCTCATCTATCTACACTGTCAAGTTCTCCACAGGGCTGTTTTCAACCCATTCTCTACTCAGGCTGTAGTTCTGCTTGGGATTGCCCCAAGTACAGGACCTTGCACTTGGCCTTGTGATTCGCATGGTCCCATCTCTCAAACCTGTCAAGGCCCTTAATGGTCAGTAAACCTCCACTCAGGCATGTCCATCACAGCACACAGCTTGGTGTCATTGCCAAATTTGCTGAAGGTGTACTCAATCCCATTGTTCATGTTGCTGACAAAGATGTTAAGCAGTGCAGGTTCCAATACCAACCCCTGTGGAACAACCCCCATCACTGCTATCCACTTGGACTCCAATTTGTTGATCACAACTCTTTGAGTGCAGCCGCCCAGCCAATTCCTTATCCACCAAGTGGTCCGTGCATCCAATTCATGTTTCTCTAATCTAGAGACAAGGATGCCAAGCAGGAAATTGTCAAATGTTTGAACAAGTCCAGGTAGATTACATCAGTTGTTCTTCCCTTATTCTAAAGTTGAAACATTGTCATAGAAGGCTAGAAAATTTTTCAAGATGATTTGACCCTAATGAAGCCATGTTGGCTAATCATCTCAGGCTTGTCAGCCAACCCAGCCCAGCTGTTTGGATCAGCTCTTGGACAGGTAGCTGGGAGGCAATCAACTCACAGTGAAACATGAAGTAATGATCATTACAGAAAATGAATGGGGGAAAAAGAGAATATTTCTCATATGTAAATCTGATAACATCATTACATGATTAATGTTGGGTAGTTTGCTCATTTTGTTTTCTTTTAGAGATGTCAGCACTGGCAATTGGGAACCAAACAATAACAAATCAATCCTGTTGTCCCTGAGTGTAATTAGGCACTAATATTTGGAAAAGACTGATACTATGTTTTCTAGAAATAACACTATTCACTGTCATATTTTCAATACTTATTTCAAAAAAGTCAAGGACCTTAGAATGCAAAGACTGCATGTGTCAAATTGCATCTGAAACACTGAGTCTGCTGGAGAGTGGAAAACACAAGTGCACTCTTTTATCTCTTTTTAACACGGACATAACACTTTCTTCTTTAAAGCTCTCCTTGCTCTCTGAGGTTAAAATGTTTTTAACTAAAAATTAACAATAAAAACTCAATCACTATGTACCCATTACACAAGCGTAAAACTTCTACAGACAACAGCAATGTTTGACATAGGCAACATTGTCATTAAGTATGTGCTGAAGTGTCAGGAATGAAATCTAGAAATTTAAATTACAGACAAGCTCCAAGAGTAGGAGCAGTCAGAATGAAGTCTCTCAGAACAATGTACAAGGACAATGGAGAGTCAAATCACTGTAATACCTATTAATAATAATACCTATTCCTGCCATAAGGAAAACAAAATAGTTTACCTGATTCAAACATATTTCATGAACAGAAAAATCATGGTGCACTGGGTAAGAAAGAAAAAAAAAGTTATATATGCTTTTGAAGGATTTGTAGTTACAACTTCTCCTTCCAGCATTAATGTAAAAAGTCTGAAATTGGGAAGCAAAGGTCAGCATGGTAGTGCTGATTAATACACAGAAAAACAGAAAACTGATTTCCCCACATTAAATAACATCTCAGAAGAGAAAATGACGACTTACTACATAAGTGTAATTGTTTTTTCTGGGTTTTTTTTTATTAAATTAAATGGGTTGCTGAGATTCCTTTGGTAACTTTAATAGTTCTGCAGTGAAATGATGTGGAAATTAAAACATCACTTTCTCCATCATGATCCATCAAAAAATAGTAGATATGAAAGAATGATGATAGTACAAGCAAACAAACCATGTGTGCAGAAGTGAACTGTAGAGTAGTGCTCAGATACATTGTTTTTAAAATCCATAATGTAGCCAGACAGCACTTAATAAATTAACCACTTCCAAGCAAAAATTTCAACCAGATATTTTCCTACAGTAATTAGTTATCCAGTGATACAATAAAATTTAAAATAGATTTAACACTTCAGGTTTTAATTATTCCAATTTTAGACACCACTTCTTGAAAGGAAAAGGTAAATTTTGGAGAATAAGTATTTTAGAATACCAAAATTTCATTATGATGACACTTTACTCACATTAAAATATTCAAAACCAAGGAAACAGTCAGATTATTGACGATGATTTTAACTAAATTCCATGAGGTTCATGTAAAGAAAAAAATACATATTTTTACAAATATCTATAATGCATTAAATAAATTCATGATACAGGTAAAGTTCTAGATCCTTATGTGCCTACAGCTAAAATGTGTCATGCCCCACATGGTTATAACTCTGTAATATTGAGCCTAACTATATAATTACCTGACAAAAAATTACTTGCCTTGCACTAATGGGAGCTTTTTAAGGTTTATTGTTCATACACACATTACAGTTAATGCACATGAACCTCATGGGAGAGAGCTTAGAGATTTGAGGTTAGAAGTATCCTTTCTGTGCATACACATACACACCAATTCTGCATCTTTAAAGGAAAAGGCTTACAGGGGCTCACAGTAACCACACTTTATTTCCTCACTGACTCCAAGCTTGGAGCCATGTAAGGCTATAAGGCAGGGGTGGATATTGGATTAGCTATGCAATGTAAATAAAAACATCATCAAAGAACTGAAAAAAACCCATTTGCTCTTCTTCAACTCTTTGTTAGGTAGCTGACACGCTTAGTGCATTGAGGGCCAAGCTTAGATGAATTTCGTCAGTGAGTTCTTCTGGGTCCATTCACTGAAGATGACAAAATGAAAGAAACTTGGTTTTGATGATCCTTGTGGACCTTCTCCTAAGTGCAACAGAAGAGTAGCATTTCACAGAATCACAGAATCGTAAGGGTTGGAAGGGACCTCAAGAGATCATCAGGTCCAACGCCCCTGCCAAAGCAGGCTCCCTAGCTCATATTGCACAGATAGGCATCCAGATGAGACGTGAATATCTCCAGAGAAGGAGACTCCACACCCCCCTGGGCAGCCTATTCCAGTGCTCTGTCACCCACACTGTGAAAAAGTTCTTCCGCATGTTGGTGTGGAACTCCCTGTGCTCCAATTTTCAGCCATTGCCCCTTGTCCTATCTCCACAGAGACTAGGTTTTTGACTAGGTTTGCCTCAGCTGGTGGGAAGGAACATCTCCAAATTGGAACCTCCTGCATTCTTCAAGCAGTGGTTTTCTAGGAAAGGTGAGGAAAGCTGTAGGCTCTTGTCTCAGCTAATTTCTCCTACAGCAGCTGACACAGTTGGCACTTTCCAGAACCCCTGTTTTTCCTTGCCATTTTGCTGAAGGTTCATCTCAGCTGGGCTGCAGGGGCTGGGAGCCAGTCTACAGGTTTAGTTTCACTGCAGTCATCATGCAGGTAAGCTCAAAAGCTGAAGCATATCAAAGCTAAACTAGTCCCCAGATATATTCCTTCTTTTTTTTTTTTTTTTTCCTCAAAACTCTCATTGTGCTTCCATTACTTTCAGGGAGGAATACAGAGAGTTCTCTTGTGACTAATTTCAGCTCTATAAAATTGGCTCAATTACCACAAAGTGCCATAAAAGAGAGTGGAAAATGTGTCTGTATTCAAAGGCATTTAGTTCAAATCCTACTGACGTTCTGTTTTTCATTTAGAAATGCTATAACCCCTTCATCAATTACATTGCCAGTTCTACATTTTTAAAACAAGAAGTGGATAGGCAGAAGAAAGAACCCCTCCCCCCCCAAAGAAAAATCTGACTTCTTGATCACATTTAGTAACCACATCTTCAGCTGTAATCCCCAGAAAATCCTCTCACTATTGTCAGTGCTATTTGAAGATAAATATGGGCTGTGAAGGAGGTGGGTTTTTTCCAAACTGAGAGTTTTAGTCTCCATTAGCTATCTCTGACCTCCAGATACAAGACAGGAATATGCCATGGAACACTTATACCACTACAGAAGTTTTTTAATATATTTTGCACTAGTTTTGTTGCAAAACATTCTTGCATTTGGAACACGCAATGCAGCAGACCAGGAGCGCACAATTAGTTCACAGTCAGAGGGAAGAGCTTACTTCATAAGGACAGCAGGCTTGTTATGAAACAGATAGCTACAAAATATTTTTGATGGCTTTTTGACCAGAAAGTAAGAACAGAAAGAAAGCACTGAAAACCTTCTGATTAAAATAAATTACCAAAAACCAAATTGCCTTAAAATTTGGTGGTGTTGACTTTTAAAAAGTTTCTATTCTAGCTCAAGAAAAGTTCTAGAGACTGATTATAAAAACAGTAAGATGATGACACAATGTCAACTTTAGAGTAATAATTGCACTGCTATAATAATCTGTTTAATTGTTGTTTATTGTAATTAAAATCTCATGGCACACCACTGTTGCAATTTTCTTTTCTATGTCAGCAAGGTTTCCTTTTATAGAACAGTTTGCCCAAAGCAACCAGCGATGTTACAAGACAGACATTAATCAAAGGACCTTTACAAAGCTACACCTGGTATCCTTGAGGCAAAATGTTTGCCAAAACACAAAACCCACATAAATAAGTGCATGGTGGATGTGAGGGCATTGTTATGCTTGAAAGCAAACATTTTACAATTAATTTTTAAATATCTATTATATGAAGGAATATTCATGAAGCAATATTACCCATTTAATGACCAAAACATCTCTCATTGAGGAGACTGACAGCTAATTATAATTAACAAGACCAATAATTTTCCCATATCCATTTTCCAGATGTTAATGTAAACTAGATTGACAACACAGATAGACATAACAAAGGAGTCTAAGAGAATTGATTTGCACCTGCTCAATACCAAAACATCACAGAGGTCAGTAGAAAATTCAGAGTTAATTTTAAGATTTTGATATGTTGAAATGACATCTGGCCTCAGTGGAACACTGAGGGCAAACTCAATGAAAATGTATACCACCATAGAAAGCTGGATTTAAAAAAAAAAAAAAAAAAAAGAACCCTAAAGATAATTAATATTACTTTTACATAGTGCATTGGTAAGGCTGAAGCTTAATGTGAAATAAACACTTGAGTCAAGTTAATCTGATGCTAAGATGATTGGGCAATTTATTACAGCTTAAGAAGGACATTGCCACCAGAACAGGAAATAAAGGTTTTAAAACTTGGGGTAATTATTTTCAATCAGAGCTGCTTTCAAGGTCAAATGTTTAATACTAGCCATTATTTTCTCGCTGCTGACTTTGGCAGGCGTTTCACATGTCTCACCCATAAATGCCTTTATATTAATCAGATATTTATATAAGACTGTATGCCATAGACCATAGTGTTGGTGCCAAAGAGGACCAAAAGTGAGTGAGGGAAATAAGTAGGTTATAATACCCTGTTCCATTGAATTCTGAAATGAAAATTACTTGTTAAGCATTTTGCATTAGGGTGTTGATGTCCTCTGTATTATTCATATTTGGGTTTTCAGATCACTAAGTAAAGATTCTATACAACTAAGTATATTCATTCTGATTCAGAAATGTTGAAGTACATGTTTTGCACATTTTTCAAAGCAAAATAAGAGTATAAGATAATTACATGTGTGCTCTAACATTAGGCAAACTAATTTTTTTTTTTGTGAGTCTGCTTGTATTCAAATAAATCTTTTTTGCAGAGATACATGTAATTTGGGGAAATAACCAAGGAATCAATATTTTTAAAGTTCTTAAACAGAAGTTGAGTTAGATTTTTACACATTAAGACTTCAGTAAAAAGAAGTTATAAATTGAAAGGGAGCTTTGTAAATAACGAGAAGTCATCCGAAATTAGAAGACTTTATCTAGTACAATAAAGCTTGAAAAAGAAAAGGAAAAAAATGTAGGTATCCTCTATCATTGGTGAAAATATATGGTATTTAAAGACAAGGAGAAATTCTGTGAAACTCAATATCTGCATCCCATTGAAAATTGTTTGTGAAAATTTTGCACACTAGTATTTTAACAGAGGCCCCGAGTCAGCAATACAAGTAAGCAATTGCCTAATTTAGGTGCCTGTACTCCTTTCTGAAAGCTCAGAAAACTGCAGCTGAACCCCTCTCCCAGGAGCAAATAAATTAAAAATTCTACTGATTCTGTTTGCTTTTGTTCCTTTTAAATTTACTCAGATTTTTTTTTTTAATATGTTATTATACACACAAAAGTGAGTGTCTAAAGTCTCTCTGTATTAACTTGAGTCCTCATTATTGTCCAATGTTTCTGAATTTCAGCATTTCTTGTTGAACTATATTTAATACATTTATGTGAGATTCAGCTAGTCATTATGCAACTATATCACTGCCTACAACATGAAAGAAGACTAAGAAAAAATACCAATCTGCACAAATTTCTTGCTTGATTGCCCTATGCTAAAAGTAAGTCAGAAAAGTTGCTAAAACTTTTCTCTTGGCTGTGATCACAAATGAACGATGTTCACACTTACAGACATTCTAATGGAGGTAATAGCTTCTCTGCTGCACTATAGTAGTCAGTTATTATTAGCTATTAAACCAATTACTGAGGATTGACTTTTGAAAACCAACTCTTGTACATGCTACTCTAAAACTAAATGCCTACTGGTTCACATTACAGCAACCATTGGGGAATATATGTTGGCATACCACTGTCTAGATTTATAAAAGGAACCTCACATCAACATTGTGTCTTGCGTAATTCTGTAGGATGCATTACAGTTTCAGTCATCAGGACAGGGTCAAATGCAAAAACTTATTTTCACATCTTACCTCTCTGGGATATAATAATTTAGAAAGCAGCTTGCTTTGCCCCAGGAAAAAAAAAAAAAAGTCATGCTCAGAGTTTTCCATATGTCATTCCCTAAAACAGTTTTCTTAATTTAGAGTGAAGTCCTCAAATTAAACTGAAATGTGTATTTTGGTAACGATGTCTATAAGGATGTGGGGTCCCTAGAGAAACTATTCCCACATGAAAGACCTGAAGCTTTTCTTCAAATCCTTTAGAATTGCTCTTCAACCTGAAAGCACGTAAGATTTTCATCTTTCAAGACTGGCACAATGCAGTGGCAAGAAATGCTAAAACACTTAATGAAGTGATAATTTGCTTTTGGGGAATTGATAGTCACAGGTTAGGTATAGGTACATCTTTGTTATCTTTTTCAGTAGCACCAACTAATCATGGACTTGAAAGCACAAATTAGCCAGTGTGAACAGCCAGCAGAAGACCTTGAAATCTGACGATAAGACATGGTATCTCAGTAAACTGAAAAGACAGCCATTAGCTCTACAATGCACCTCTTCATTCTTCAGGCAAACCCAGTGCTTTGAAATACAGGATCCCAAGAGGCCCTATTATGATCTATTTGCAATGGCCCACCAAAATAGAAACTACCTGCTTCAGCATGTAGGTAAAGCGATACAAAGCCTCTTGGCTTTTCCTTGCTCACTAGTTTCAGGCTTTCCTATTGTTTCAACTC
>VZTU01008523.1:0-26449 GCA_013400835.1 Zapornia atra | reverse complement strand
ATTAGCACACTATCCCCCTGGTTAACTAGGGTGGCTGACCAGAAGTCTTTGCCAGCACACCATCCCTTGGCAACTCTACCACCACACCCAGGCTTTTTTCCTGTCCCCCTCCCCCTTCTTATCTAGTTTAAAGCTCTATTCATTCATTCCCCACCCTTCCTCTGCTGCACCTGGGGAGGGAGGGGGGGCTCCCACCCATGGGAGACAGTCCTCCACGAACTTCTCCGTGAGTTGTTTCTGATGGGGCATCATCTCCTCACCAATTACCTCGGCTTGGCTCCCTTCCACGGGGTGCTGACCTTCAGGCCCAGACTGCTCCAGCCTAGTGCCCCCCAGAGTCACAAGTACCCCAGCAAACCTGCTGTGGCGTGGGTTGGTCTCTCCACAGCCTGTAGATGTGATCTCTGCTTCCCATCATTATCCATGGGCTGCGAGGGGACAGCCTGCTTCACCATGGTCTTCTCCACGTGCTCTCTGGCACCTGGAGCACCTCATACCCCGCCCCCCCCTCTTCTTCACTGACCTTGGTGCCTGCACAGTTTCTTACATCTCACTGTCTCATCTTACACCCCTCTCTGGTGGCAAAATGACCCTGCTAGCATTTTGGGGTTTTTCTTCTCCTAAATGTGATTCCTAGAGGCACTATGGCTATTGCTGGTTGGCTTGGCCTTGTTCAGTTGCAACTCTGGCCTTGAATCAGACGATGTTTACCCTCTGGGGCCTGCAGAGAGCTTCTAGCTGCTTCTTGCAGAAGCCATCCCTGCAGCCCTCCGTTCTCTACCAGGACCCAGCTATGCTAAACTGTGACAGTAGGCTGCAATTAGGTCTCCCTGGAGCCTTCTCTTCTCCAGGCTGAACAAGCCCAACTCTCTCAGCCTGTCTTCATAGGTGAGGGGCTCCAGCTCCCTGATGATCTTTGTGGCCTCCTCTGGACTCACTCCAACAGCTCTATGTCTCTTCCTGTCCTGGGGACCCCAGAGCTGGATGCAGCACTCCAGGTGAGGTCTCATGAGAGCAGAGTAGAGGGGCCGAATCACCTCCCTCGACCTGCTGGCCACTCTGTTCTTGATGGAGCCCAGGACACAGCTGGCCTTCTGAGCTGCTAGCACACACTGTCGTCTAATGTTGAGTTTGCTGTCAGTCAGCACCCCCAAGTCCTCCTCAAACTCTCTTTCCCTCTTTTTACCTAGAAAGAGTAGAAGGGATCAAACCACAAAATTGAAAATTTCACTGATGAGTCTTTGTGTTTGTCATCCAGGACTGACACAAAGTTCAGCCCCAAGTTCAGTCCCTCCTTTTTTCATGTAGTATTTGCTCCAGTTTGCCCACCCCCACCATTGACCGCTTTACGTTGACTTTGTCTGTCAGTAGACATGAGTTGCATTTTTCAGTTCAGCACAGACAACCCCAGACCTGCATCTTCCACATCTCAATAAGTAGCTAATGAACTTTGGAGCATAAGCAAACATTTTTATCTCTCTTTTCTTGAAAGGTGCTTGGTGTTTCAGGGGATTCTGCCTGAAAAAGTATTACTACTCATTTTGAAGGTACCAGTTTGTTCACTTCTGATTCTCAGAGGGTTTTTTTTCCCTTTAAAACAATTGCATTTTAATTTTACAACTTGATGAAAACTGTATTCAGCAATATATATGTCTGAAATTCCATTATGAGATAAACCACAATAAGCGTGGAATTGGCTGTTTCTAAAGCCATTTAATTGATTTATTGTGAAAACCTTAACACGGGCATATTAATAATTGCATTCTACTTTGTTTTATTGGATTTGGTTTTGATCATTGCTGAATGATCTGCTATACTTAAAGGCAGCACAGTAGTGCTGTTTTTATGTGTTATGAACTGACAGTGGCTTTCTCTTTAATAAAGAGTGTTTTAATAAATGTCACATTTTATGCTTGCACATGACCCAGATGACTTGAGGAGATGCCTCCGCAGCTGATTTACATTCCTGAGACAGCAAAGCTATTCTTAAAGTGCACAGCAGAGCATCCGCAGGATCTTTTAAAATACATGAGAAGACTCAAAACTCATTGCTTTAGTCCCTGGCAAAGTTTGGGGTTTTTTCTCAGTGCCATTTGGGAAAACAAAAATAGAGTTAGAAAGTCCTTCAGAAAGGTGTGATAAGAATTTGACTGCTTTGAAGATGCTGGATTATAAATTCTGTTCAGCAAATAGGAGTTACTTGTATTTTTGAATGAATGTATCATACCAAGTGTCTGTAAAATGGTATAAGGGTCTAAAAACAGAATGGCAATTTCCTTAGTGGAAAACAAGCTGGATCTTCAGGGCAGAGACTGTGAATGGAGAAAAGTGGGGTCTAGTAAAGCATCCATGTGATACTTATCCCTGAGCAGACAGGGGCAGTGGGTAAGTGTAATTAATTCCTTGATCGTAGGGTTGCCTGGAGATAAGCTGACCCCTGGCACAGCTTCAGAGGGTGCATTTGTTTGCTACTGGCAGGAGACTCTGTGGGCCCTTATGGGAGCTGGAAGTTGCAGAACACAGGAATGTCCCAGTGTGCACCCACTCTCATCATGCATCTTGCCAGCAGGCCAGAATCTCATGTGGAGATAGCGAGGCGCCAGCATTGCTCACCCGCTGCTTGCTGGGGAGGGCTGCCGTGCCAAGGATAATTCCTGAAGGGGCAACATGGATTATTTACAGCCCTCTTTAGTCATAAGGCAAGAATGGATTTTTTTAATGCTAACTATACTTGAAAGGTTCCCAAAACACAGTGAACACTTTCTAAGTGCAGACAATAAATAATTGTGTGAGGTTAGAAGCTCAGTACTGCAGTGTAGCTTACCTTTACTAGCTGTTCAGGTTCTGTTGAATGTTATTTCTTCCATCAAATAAATGTCTCTGAGAAATACTTTACCGCCTCTCCAGATTTTCTGTTTTATTTCCCAGGTTGTCAGCCACCACAACGTTGTGTGCTCTATAAGAGACAAGCATGTAATACATACATTCCACTGAGAATGTTCTCAGTACTGTTTAATGAAGTACCTAAAGCTCTGCACTAAAGTTTAGTGCAGAGAGGTTATTGTATGGATGCTAGAGCCAGCATCTTCATAGCTTCTCCAGGTGCATCCGTATGATTTGGTTACTTGCAAAGAGAGTTGATACACTCAAACAGTCCTTTGCAGTGTCTCCATGCAATAGTAACTCTGTCTTTTCCTTCACAAACACCTGTTTGCTATTGGTGCAGTTTTGAAAAGTGAGGGAACTGCTGGTATTTCGCTGATGGTGCATGATTTTGGCTCAAGACATGTTTTCCTGAAAGAACATGGGCAGTTGTGAAGAAGAGTTTATGGATGTGCATAAAACCCAGTACATTCCAGGTCAACAGGGAAACTGCCCTTGATTCATCCCTTAAAAAATACCCCACAAACCAACAAAAAACACAATATCCCCAAAACTCCCACTAAAAACTCTTTTGCATCCCTTAACTGCATGTCCTTTTTTTCCTGTTAGTGTGTTAGACCGGTGGTCTCCAAAGTGGGGGGAGTGCACCCCAGATGATGCACAGCATGATCCATTGGGGTATGGGAAGAAGATATTAAAACTTCAGTAGCACATGTATACAATTCATAGAAATAATTCTACATATATCGGAAGTACACATTCAAAAATTACTGATGTCATTTTTGAGTGATGCCATACGCAACTGAATGTCATATGATGTCATATGCAACTGAAATATTTTGAAAATGACTGTTAGACTCTGCTACATGAAGGAATGAGTGTCATCATAGAAAGCTAGAAATTTTGTTTAGGAAGCACCTCTGAAGGTATGTAGTCCAACCTGTGACTCAGAAAAGGACTGTCCCAAGTACTGGATCCTGCTTTGTCTGAGTCAGGAAAACCACTCCAATTGGAGGTTTCACAAAAAGTAAGCTACCTATGACAATCATTATCTCAGTCCACAAGTTTATATTTGGAAATTTTCTTAGCAGATACCTGTTTCCTAAAAAATACTCCCCCCAAATTTATCAGAAAAGTGAAGAGCAGAAAGCAATTAACTTATTTTTTAAGGATAATGAACAAGAAGGTGTTCCATTGCTGCCAAGAGTTTTTAGGGGTTTTTCTCTCAGTGTGTATGGCTTAGATCAGCTTACTTATGTTTTAACTCTTCTCAACAAAAAAAAGAATAATACAGTAGGTTAGCTGTTGTTCTCAGAGCATTTTGCTTAAGAAATAATTATGGAGTCTGACTAGCAGCAACAGCTGAGGAAAATTTAGTCCTGAGAGGTGGAACAACTTGTATTGGAAAGGGTAGTATATACTGTGCAAAAGAGTTAATAAAGTTATTCCCTTCCCTGGTAACTGAAATTATAAAATACAAGATTTTAAGCATCTTTCATGGATTTCCATGTGTTCTATGGAAAGGAACAGTGGGACCAAAGTTGATGGGTTTCATGAAGGAGAATAATTTAGTTCCCTGTCTTTTTGTGGAATTGAAAGCAGAATATAGCAAATATAAAGGTCAAAGTTTCAGTGAAGTCAATAGTTTTCAGACTGACTGAAAGCAAGAGAGAGTCAGCATTATCTTGGTCTTTCTTACTACTTTTGGCACCTTAGCATTTTGAAAAGCAGGAGAGGGAGTGATAGGGAAGATGGCTACCCTGTAAAAACCTTGAAGTGCTAATGGACTTGGAAAGGTGTTAATTTCTAAACTACTTCAAATGGGACATCTTGCTGTATCCTTTATCTGTGTGCAGGGTTTTTAATTAGAGCCTTCCTGCTGAACTCTGCAGAGGTTGCTAAGGAGCTCCTTAGCTTTCCCTGTGCTAGTTCTGTTGTTAGCACTGTGTCTGCTGCTAGAGGGACTCGTCTTCCAGAGAGCCAAAGCCTTTTGTCATGAATTCACTGCTTCCAGGTTTTCTGGCTTTACATAGTAGCTTTTCTGGCTTTACATAGTAGCATAAGCCTCTGCTACTTCATACTCACCCTGAGCAGTGGGAAATGTGCATTCCTTTTCACTTCATCCAGTCCAATTAGCTGTCACTGGATATTGCATGTCACTACTTCGCTTCCACTGAAGCTCTCTTCCTTGCTCCAGGTTTCTTCAAAACCGTGGTTTTCCAACTATTTTTTCCATCAACAGTTTCCTTGCTGAAATATTGGCAAAATGTTTTAGAAGAACTAAAATTTTATCTCGTCAGTATCATTAGCTCTGTACTTTGCTCCTTGATGGTTTTGCTTTTGTGGATTGCTTCGCTGATAACACTTTCTGTGCTCTTTTCCTTTTGTAGATTTTAAGGTTTGGAAAGAAACATGTCTAAACAAACCTCTTTCATAAATGTGCTTAAGATCTTCCTCTGGTACTTTCTGTCTTACCGGTGCACTTTAAGCCACAGAGCCATGCACTATTTCTCTAGTTAGGTTGTTCTGATGCTTAATACTGAAGAATAAGGTTTTCTTTCGTCTTTGCTCTTAAGTTTCCTTGTATGTGCAATGTCTCAGCTCTGGCTTGAGCCTAACTCTTCTGCAAGACATTCAGATGAATGGCTGAGTAACTTGATTAAGCAGTCATAAAGTTTAATATTGGAAAAGGGAAGTAGCCATCTTTTGAGCCTTAGTCTGAAGTTGTATCAGCAGAGCCTATTGTCATAGAAACCCTTACAATTCCCTAGATGTGAATAGGAGAGATGAACTCAGCACTATCATGGAGTTTACACTGGCAGTAATGTAAACTCCAAATGTTAGTTGGAGCCAGCTGGATGGCAAGCTGTGAAGTGCCGCAGAGTTTTTGGTGAATGCAGTGGAGTATTCTACTTTTTTCAAAGAAGTTTCAAAGGGAAGGAGATCTCCAGAATGCTTGTCTGGTAGGACAAGTCGAAGGTGAGTCCTGGGAGAATGAGAAATAGGAAGTCTTTAGTGGAACGCAATCATCTACAAAAATAAAAAATAAAAAGAAATTCTGGTTTGTAGAGAAGATACCAAGTGCTCTTCCATTACATTCCTAGATGCCTCCCGTTCTGCCATGGTAGATGAGTTTGTCAGGCTGTCTGTCTGAAGGAATGGGCTTGTGAGTTCTTTGTGTGAACAGTGAGAGGTGGAAGTAGAGGGACCTCTGAATGAGAGTGTTGATACGAGGGAAGTTTCATAGTGCATTGATGTGTCTTCTTGCAAGTTTTGTTAGGGTGAATTTTTCATCATTGCTAAAGCCATCTGGGGCTTAACCAAGAATTAGACTGTGAAATTTAAAAGTCTTGCACAAAGCTTCATACCCTTCTGCTACTCCTTAGGGCTGTAAATGGCTCGGTAACTTGGGCTTACTTTAGCACAATACACTTTTTGGTGTCCATTCAAGCTTTTAGGCTGGCCTACGATAGTTTGGGGGTTTAGCTCAGGGTTTTGGCAGTGGAACAAGACTTAGAGCTCTCTTTTCCCAAATGTGTAACCGAGGATCTTGACTGGACTTTTCAAGCTCATGCAATGTAGGTTAGCTATCACCTTCGCAGAAAAAGGGCTACAAAGATGGGAATGTATCAGAAGCTGCTAAAATACAAAATTGGATCGTGGAATAACTGTTCCTTTCAATTCTCTGCCATTGTTAGACCATTGATTTCAAAGCCATGAGGTGATTTTGTCCTTCATCTGCTCAAGAAAGAGGAAAAGGGAGGAATAACCCTATGCACTAGTACAAGCTAGGGGTTGAACCGCTGGGAAGCAGCTCTGCGAAGAAGGACCTGGACCCAGCAGTGTGCCCTTGTGACCTAGAAGGTCAATCCTGGGGTGCATTAAGGAGAACATGGTCAGCAAGTTGAGGGAGATGATCCTCCCACTCTCCTCTGCCCTGGTGAGGCCGCATCTGGAGTACTGTGACCAGTTCTGGGCTTCCCAGTGCAAGAAAGACAAGGAACTACAGGAGAGTCCAGCAGAGGGCTACAAAGATGATGAGGGGCCTGGAGGGGACTCCTGTGAGGAAAAGCTGAGAGGGCTAGATCTGTTTAGCCTGGAGAAGACGGGGCTGGGGTCTGATCAATTCTTACAGATACCTAAAAAGGTAAATGTCAAGAGGATTAGGCACAGGTATTTCGGTGGTGCCCAGTGACAGGACAAGGGTCAGTGGGCGCAAACTGGAACACAGGAAGTTCCATCTCAATATGAGGAAAAACTTCCTTTCCTCTGAGGGTGACAGAGCACTGGGACAGGCTTCCCAGAGAGGTTGTGGAGTCTCCTTCTCTGGAGATATTCAGAACCCACCTGGACATGATCCTGTGCAAGCTGCTCATGCTGATCCTGCTTTAGCAGGGGGAGGCTGAACTAGATGATTGCCAGAGGTCCCTTCCAACCCCTACCATTTGTTTTAGCAGCCTGAAAACCAGGGAACATGAACAGGAATGGACAGTATTCCCTGGACATGCCCACTGTACAGGGTATTAACATCATGCATTGGACTAGATGATCTCCAGAGGTCCCTTCCAAACCCTACCATTCTGTGATTCTGTGAAAGGTAGATTTTTACATATCTGGATCATGGCATGCATTAAATCAGTCTGGAGTTTTTTGGTGGATATTTTTTGGGCGTTCCTTTTAATTTTTGTTTTAACAGATTTAGTGGATTAAAATGCAAGTTAGTCTTTAACATCTTACTTCATACAGTTGTGTTCTAGGCACATCCAGGTGTTTGTGCATACAACTGAAAGAAGCTTGCAACATTTACAAGTATTTGACATTTGTTTGCAAAATGGGTCAGGAGAAGAGTGAGATGTGTATTTTTCTATCTTGCATGTGGGTGCAGCAGTATTGGGGTTTTATCATGAATATTACTTTTCAGTTTTTTCTGATGCAAAAAGTCCAGTTCCTCTCTTTGATTATTTCTGTAAAGATGATGATCAATGAAAGCAAATGTAGCAGTGCAGATCTGAGCCGGGTATATGAAGAGGTATGACATGAATGATCCTGGTTTTGTCATATCTCTTCTTTAAGCTGCACTGTTACAGTGTCAGTGTACTCACAGATAAAATGGTGTAGATGTAATAGGGGCCTTCAGCAAGAAGCACTGACGCCTTGCAACAAACATAGCAGGGGAGATTGTACCATGCTTACAGAAATGCTGTAGAAGCTGTTAGATAGGACTGAGTTAATGACTCCTTGAGATGAAGGGTTAACAGCTGACTGGTGAGTGTGGACTCTGCATCTGACAATTGAAAGGACATAGTTGAAATATTCAGCAAGCTTGCTTTTAATTGAAATATAAACAAAGCTCCTTTCATGGGAAGTGCCTTTCAGATGTACTTGCTTCCAGCCTGGGAAGATTTGTACAGAGTTTGTATTCTTTCTGCAGATTACGTACCTGGCTGCCAGTGGGTTTTCAGTCTTAGTTTAACATTTTACATCTGTGAAAATCGGGTATGGAAAGAAATGCTTCATCTGTGAGCACGACAGCAGTCATTCCCTCTTACAGCATGCAGTGCTCTAAAAGTAATAGCAACAGTTCAAGGCCTGAAACAGGGAGCAATCGAGTTTCAGTCCATTTCTTAAGGCAATTGCTGTTATTGGTGGGAGAAGGAGAGGACTTGGCTGAGAAAATGCTTTACATTACTTTTATGCACATAGTTGAGATTGCATTAGAGTGGGAGAGGATTTTAAGGTATTTCAGGAGTGCCACTCCCCTTCCTGCCCCCAGGTTCTTGGTAACTGGAATCTAGTGACTTCCCTCTATATTCTGATATCAGGACAACAGACATTAAAGGCACAAAACAAGTAAGCATATGAAATTAGGCTTGTGTTCATAATTCCCATCCCTGCAGGGAATGCATTAACCTCTCCCATACAGTAGCAGTCATTTCAACCTGCAGTGTTAGTGGAAACCAACTGCAGGTTCATGTGCAGAGATGATATGGCTGTTGTACTTACAAATTATGCTCTTGGTAAATTCATCTGCTTTTAGCCTACTGAAAGTCTTCAGATATACAACATCAGTTTGACCAACCCTCCTTGAAACGCATTGGCTTTTTCTCAAATAGTAGTTAAGAAAAAGTAATATTACTTTATTATTTATTGAAATCATTGCTCAATGCTTAACATCAATCCTTATAATACTTGAATAGACAGTCAATCTTTGTCATTCTTGCATAAGCAAGCACCACTGATTTATATAGGAATATTGCCTATTATATTATATTGCCTAATATTATGGGTTTACGCAACCAATTTTTTGGACTGTTTTTGCACCAGTATGTGAATGACTGTAACATATCTGATATGTTAGATAGATAGAGGTGCAGATTGCTCCAGCTCTCAGACACCACACAGACTTCTGCTGTATTTCCTTAAAGTTTACTTTTATGGCTGGAATGGATATAGTTAAAGTAATGTTTATAGTTAAAAGATAGTGTTGCATTTTTCTAATGTTTCCCTCATCCGATTAAATGTTTGCTCCATATAATTTGTATGCTATTTGAGGAATTCAAATGGTTTTCATTCAGGGCACTTATCTGCAGATTTTCTTATCTCAGGCATTTCTTTCAAGTACCTTGTGCACCCCTCTTTCAAATAATTGCAGAGCCAGGCTCCGTCATCAGTTGAAAGGGAAAAGAAGATTTATTTAGACATAGAAATAGTGAGAACCTTTCTCCAGTAGAAAGATTTTCTTATTGGAAGAGATGTATTAACATGATCTTAACTCTTTGTGGGACTGGAGTGGTTCTGTAACTTTCTTGTGTTATTTTTTAGCCCTCAATCTTTTGAAGTGTATCTACTCAATAGACAGCAATTGGAGATTGTTTAATCTGTGATTATCTTATTGGGTTCCATTCTTGCAAGTGTTCATGTCAATGGAACTGTTCAGGTGTATGAAGTCACTCAGATGCACATGCATTTGCAATATCTTGTTGCATGGCTTCTTCTGTGGTAGAAAATAGTGCCTCTTTTTTCAGTGGTGCCCAGTGACAGGACAAGAGGGAATGGGCACAAACTTGAATATAGTAAGTTCCACCGAAACATGAGGAAAAACTTTTTCACTGTGAGGGTGGCAGAGCACTGGAACAGACTGCCCAGGGGGGTTGTGGAGTCCCATTCTCTGAAGATACTCAAAACCTGCCTGGAGGCTGTCCTGTGCTGCCTGCTGTAGGTGATCCTGCTCTGGCAGGGTAGTTGGACTGGATGATCTTCGGAGGTCCCTTCCTATCATTCTTGAACTGGCTTATGTGAATACATATTGTATTGCTTTAGAATATACCAGAATAATTAAACTTAATCCTCCATAAAGCTTCACTGGTAATTAAAATGTACCTGTAAAGAAAGTGATTGAACTGTTCCTCGTTCAAATGCATCTTTTTTTAAAAAATGGTATCCTGTAGTGTTTATGTTCAGTATAATTAAGTTGAACATCGTTCAGACTTGAATCAGCTTAGAAATAAATTACTCTGATGCTGTATGCAAGCTATCAGAGAAGAAAAAGCTTCCAGTTGGTTTACTTTTTTTGTCTTTGAGGTGTGAACAGTCACACCCGAAGTCTGTAGCTGTACTGGTAACTAAACCTCATGCTGCTCTGTGCTGCCTTTTAAGCCCAATTTTGTCCTTTTCTCCTCATCTGAACAGAAGAGTGAGAGAAGACTGGGTCCCTCATCTTCATCCCCTCCCATGAGGTTTTTGTACACAGTGGTAATACACCCTTGAGCTTTCTTTTCTCCAGGCTGGCAGTACCAACTCTCTCAGCCCTTGCTCCTATGCACAGTATTGCAGTTCTACTGGTGCTCCAGGCATCTTTGTGGCCTTGAGCTGGACTTGCTCAAGCAAGTCCTCGTGTCTCTTGTATTGGGGAGCCCAGAAATGGGCACAGATCTCCAGATAGGGTCTTGCTAGTGCTAAGCACAGAAGTATCACCTCCCCTGATCTGCTGGCAGCACTCATTTCTGATGCAGCCCAGAATACTGCTGACCATCTTTGCCATGAGGTTGCGTTGCTGGCACATGGCCAGCTTTCTGCTTATCAGGACCTCCAGGTCCTACTCTGCAGGGCTGTGTTCCAGCCAGTTGACCCATAGCTTGTACTGGTGCCTGGGAGTATTTCTTCTCAGGTGTAGCAGTTTGCATTTCCCCTTATTGGACTTCTTGAAATTCCTCTTGGCCCATTTCTCCCACTTCTAAATGGCAGCACAATCATTTGGTTTATCAGTCACTCCTCACAGTATTCTATTGTCTACAAACTTGCTGGTGAAACTTTATTGCATCATCCAGGTTTTTAATAAAGGTGTTGAACTGTTCTGACCCCGATATAAACCTCTGGGGTATATATAATACTAGTCACTTGCCTCCTAGCGGCCCAGAGAGTTTTCAGTCCAGCTCCATGTCTTCTTATCTAACCCATGCTTTGTCTGTTTGTTTATGAGGATGTTATGGGAGCCAGTGATAAAGACCTGACTAAAGTCAAGATAAGCAACATCCACTGCCCTTCCCGTAGGCACTAAACTAGTCAGTTCACTGAAGAAGGCTATCAGGGTGGACAAGCATGATTTCCCCTTTGTAAATCCATGCTGACTATTTTAAATCTACTTGAGATTGCATGTTAGGAAAAATTTCTTTACAGAGCAGGTTTTCAGGCATTGGAATGGGCTGCCCAGGGAGGTGGTGTAGTAATCCTTGGAGGTGTTTAAGAGATGGGTAGGTGCAGTGGTTTAGTGGTAGTTTTGGCAGGTTAGGTTGATGGTTGGACTTGATGATCTGAAAGGTCCCTTCCAACCAAGACAGTTCTATGATTCTAAATCTTCTTTTCCTTCATGTGTTTAGAAATGGTTTCCAGGTTTAGTTGCTCCATCACCTTCCCAGAAGCTGAGGTTACGTAGGCTAGCAAAACTTGCAGTTCCCCCAATCATCCTTCACATCATTCTTGAAGATAGGCATGACATTTGCTCTCTTGTAGTCTTCAGGAATCTCCTGATGACTGTGACCTTTTACAGATTATTGAGGGTGGCCTTGTATGGTATCAGCCAGCTCCCTCAGGTCTTGTGGGTGCAACCTGTTAGGCCCCGCTGAACTTACATATGTCCTCTTTGTTTAAGACCAAGCATCTTGCTTGGTCCTCTTCCACTGAAGGTAAGTCTTCATTGACCCAGATTTTTCCTGTAGTGTCAGGGGCTTGAGATTCTGAAGGGCCTGTCTTTCTGGTAGACTGATGTCTACTAGAAGGTTTTGAGTACCTCAGCATTTTCTGTGTCATTTTCTCCCAGGTCCTCTGTCCCATTCAGCAGCGGGCTGAGTGGACAGGCTGAATTAATACCTTAGTTTTCTATGACTTTGGTGTTTAAGTGCACACTGATGGTGTGTATAGTCACATAGGACACCTAACTAGACATATCTGATCAACACTGCAGACTGTGGAATGCAGACCAACTTGGAACAGATGTGTCTATTCTCATTTTTTGGGCTAGAGAACGTGCCCTGGAGAACTGATAAAACAGTTTGAGTGGTGCAGTTCTGTAATCTTCATTCCCTCTACCATTTGTCCTGCTGGATATTTTCAGCAATCAACATAATGTTGTGAAATAAAACGTTACCACTTAAACAATAAAACCTTTTCTTTTGAGTCTTAAGAAAAAACCATTGTTTTATAAACACTTCTTTCAATACAAGCTCCATAAAAATGTGAGTTGTGTTTTAACTTGCCTTTTCCTTTGTTCCCTTTGCTGCAGAATCTCGAAGTTACACAGAAGCTATTAACCACTCTGTGGCGATGTCTGACAGCACTGTGAGCACTAACCCTGCTTTACTGAGGGCCAACATGCAGACAGATCCCTCCTTTCAGCGCTGTTTTACATCTTCATGTACTGTTTCAAGCAACAGTCCTATCCCAGGGGGAGAAAGGTAGGAAAAGATTCTTCTATCTTAGTGTTTAGTTATCATAACTATAGCTTCCAGCCAATTACTATTCTTGCATCTTCATTGCAGGGCATTTGTCTAAGGATGTGATATTTAATGATGATCTTGTTCATCAGCTTGAATTCACTACATACAAAGATGCTACTTATGTGTCAGGGAGACAATTAGCAGTGAAGATAAATAGGAATACAAAAATAAATAGAAATTTATAGCTCAGTTACTTTATTATATGCTAGCACAGGCTCTTACGTATTTTCATTTATACTTAACCAGCTTCTCTAATACTTCACTGAAAAATACTTAATGAAATTTCACATTGGACTAAGTTCTATATCAGAGAGGGAACACTTCACACTGCTGTATATGCATTTTTAGTCAGTGAAATGTGAGAGGATTTGGTTTTGATAGTGATTCCCTTTCAACTGTTTGGCAGATTGAGAGATTCTATTATTTCATAATTGTATTGTGGTAAAAAGTATGTTGATGCTTATCTTTTATTTATCTTCCTATCTAACTTATTTCATATTCAGTCAGTACTTGGACTGTGCAAGAATGTTTTTTTAATGTGATTATGAATCTGAATCATAAGACTGAATAAAGTATGTTAGCATTTTCTGAGGAGGAGGGAATGTAACATTTCATTATACGTGGATATGAATTAAAAGCTTATCAGGCAATGCAGTCATTATCAACATTGCATTCCTACTACAAACTTTATCTAGAAAATTTTATTCCCTTTCTAAATATTTGTTCTGTCATTATTTCATTTCATCCAGCAGATGATAGCTACAGCTATTGGGTTGGCTTTTGTTTTTCTTTCAATGTCCTCTTCCATTTGCTTGCCTTTCAGTTCTTTATGGCCCTTCCACTTTGATCTGTTAAAATCTACTGATATCCTTGTCACAATTCCCTCTTAATTAAAAATCCCTTCTTTTTATATATAATTATGTCAGCTCTTTTCCTTTTGCATCTCACAGTGAGTTTGTTCTGTCTACAGTTGATATTGCTGGTAATGTTTTCCAGCTACAGCCTGAGGGCATTTCACTTCTAGAAGCAAGGAGACAATTTAAACTTTAATCAGATGGTTTCATCAGAAGCTTAGTTTGTCTCATTTAGAAGGATATTTGTTATTCTTCCCTGGGTCAGGTGGAATTGGTACCCAGTAGAAAAATCTAATGTTTACTGTTGAAAGACTTAAATTCTGTCAACAAGTAAATTAACCACTAGACCTGCCTGCCTTCCTTTTTAAATACAAATTCTATTAAAAGGTCTAAGAGTCTGGGGTCTTGTTAACTGTGTTCTATCATAGTTCCTGTTTTATTGTGTGATGGTGCACAACTACCTCCTTAGTCTATTTTTTTGGGTTTTTTGTTTGCTTGTTTGGTTTTGATTTTAATGAGCATTCTTACTCTGCATGTAAGAATTGCTATGGCAGTGTCAGCTTTCTTCCATAAACCTCTGCCTTTGATGGCAGCTTTGGCTTAAGAAATTCTTGCTTCCTGTTGCGCTTTTCCAGGTAGCACTTCAGCTCACCATGTAGAGATTTTCAGGACCACTGTATGTGAAGCAGTGCTGAGGACAGCCTCATTGAATTGCTTCATATTAAAAGTAACCTTCTCAAAAGGGGGAAGGAGGAGTCTGTGATTACTCTAATGGCCTGGTTTACGGTGCAAACTCCCTCAGCATGGCTAGGTGGAGGGTGAGATGAGGTAGAAAGCAATGACCTACACTGAAGAAATAAATGGTCAGGATGGGGCTGGAATCCCTTGATCCAGCTGCATCACCAAATCTAGCATATTGTCAAAGAACACCCTCGGATATTGTTCTGGGTGAGGTAATTCATTGCTTTCAAGGGTTTCTGGAGTATGGGTTGTACAGTGATGTTGTAAGAGAATGATTTGGCTAGTTTATTTTTATGTCTAATTTTTGGCTTCTTTTGACAGTTCCTCTGCAACAGAACATCCTTGGCTTGAAAGCAGCCCTAAAGCTTCCTCAGCGCTCCAGCTTTCAATGGGAAACAGCAGGCCACCAGGAGGTTACCTTGTGCCCTCTGAATTTTCAAACGCCGTGCAAGATGTCTCTCTCTTGTCTCATTTCCAAACTTCAGGACTGCAAGTTGTCACCATGAGCAGCCTGGAGAATTCACCAGCAGAGTCACAGCAAGAACCTGCTGTCAGAAGCAGTGCCCGAGCCTACCTCAGCTATGGTGGGGGAAACAGGAGCAGTACCTCCCCGCGAGAGGAGAAACAAACTACATTCATAGCTAATACTAGCATCACTCCTAAACCCATGAGCTTATCAGTGGCAAGCGCTGAGGACAATGGCTTTTTGACACAAAACTTTCTTACAGCGGCCTCTGGACACAATAGCCAGAACAACGTGGTTCAGCAGCACCATGGAGGGAACCTACATGCTCAGCCACCTCTTCCAGAGAAAAAGAGGTCCTCTGAAGGAGAACGTTCTTTCGCCTCCGTGTCACCTTCTTCAAGTGGCTCCTCTAGCCCCCACAGTGGAAGCACAATCAGCATTCCCTTCCCAAATGTCCTTCCGGATTTCTCAAAAATGTTAAACACTTCACCAGTGCCAGGTAGGTTCTGCATCAAAGAAATGCAAAATACATTAGATTTTATATAAGTTTACTAAAATCATTTAGGGGATTTTAAAAGTGAGGAGGAAAAAAAAAAGCAGTGGAATGAAAATGGCACAGGGGACTTGAATGCTTGCTCTAAGTGGCAGCAGTTCACTGGCTTTGAATATATTCAGAGAACAAGGCTGTAGACCTCTTTCTGTGCTTCCCTTGATATCAGCCAAGGGCAGCCTACCTTTCGAACTGCCAAACCCTAAGTGAGCAGTGTTGGTTCCGACTTCTTTTAATAAGGGGCTTGCTTATCTCTGCAGCTTTCTAGACTTGTGTCAAAAATAGTTAAAAATGTATATGTGTATTCATTGGACCCCTCTGAGTAGCTTTGTATTTAATACAGCTTTATAAATTCAATAGTTTTTAATACTTTCTGTGCTTTGCAAAATGAAACTTCAAGAATGCTTTCAGAATCTTAGTGTATGGTATTGTATTTGCTGGTTCTTAAATAGTTCAGAGTTTCTCTATATAGTTCTTCTAATCATGATTTTTAAAGATAATTAAAGTGACAGAAAGTTGGAAAGTTGTTAAAAATGCTTTTGTATTTAAAACAAATCTTTACTCTTTTTCCCTTTTATTTCACAGAAAACACAACTGATAAGCACGTGACTGTAAAATTTGTCCAGGACACATCCAAGTTCTGGTATAAGCCAGATATTTCAAGAGAACAAGGTATATCAACTGATACATATTCTGGCATATACATTCACAGAAAGGCTGGTTGATGAATTCTCCTTTAATACTTTCTATGCATACTTGATGTCTAAACAAAATACAAAACCCATGTACTTAGGAACTTAGACCTTGTTCCTGCAGCAATGTGTAAATAAAGCGTGCTGGGTGCTTTGCAAATGCAATTGGTCTGACAGTCCTTCTGACTGTATTGTAATATTCAGCTATAGTGAGCTGTATGTCATGAATTATGGCAGGATTTTAACCTGGGATTCTTAAAATACGGTTGTCAAAAAGGAAAAATGACAAATTAGTTCTGCATTGGAAAGGAAGTTCACAAGAAACCAAAATAGCCTTCACCTCTTAGGAAATGATGAATTGCTATGCCTGTATAGTTCATAGTTTCTCAGAGGGCGGGGATGCCTCTTGTAGTGGTAAATACAAGCTCAGGAGAATAACAATAATAGAAAACAGATAATTAATTCCTTTTCAGATTATGTTTTACTGTTCCTTTCACTGCAGTCCCCTTCCCCTTATCTGCTCCCTGCCCATATTGAGAACAGAGTTTTTAGATGTGTAAAAAAAATTTCCTGGCTTGATGCGAGTCTAGAGAGGGAAGGTAAACCTGCCTGTCTGAACAAAGGAAAATAAAATCTTCCCATGCCACCTTACCAAGTAAAATTCGTTTTATAAAGTGTTTTAAGATACTCTTGAAGAGGAGGAGTGCTTGTTCTTTTTTTCTGTACTTAATGGATGGCTCCTGTCACAAACAATTACTGTCCCCCTGCAGATTTAGAAGTGTTATGTAAATACTGCTGAATTGCAGGGTTATTGTGAAAACTCACTTGAACAGAAGACAGTTATGCCTGTATTTTTCAGATATGCTGTTTCTACTTTTGTTTTCGTGGGCGGGGGGCGGGGAAGTTTAAAAACGTTTGTGTTTCTGATGTAATCATCACTCAAGGCTGACGAAATATGGCTTCATGCCCCATAAGCATAATTTCCATGGTCTATAAATATACAGACAGTTAAGGACTCCAGGGTCATATTTGGGCTTTTTTCCAGGGTTTCTTTGAAGTCTTGGTCATTGTTAGAAATTCTGGAAACAAACACGAGGATTTACAAAAAGCTTAAGGGGAAAAAAAAAGAGCCAAGTGCTACGGTTTTAGTAAGATGAAATTAAGATCAATCATTGGATAAATGTTTTGTCTTATTTTCAAAGTGAGCTTAAGATTTTGGGCGACTAGGTTTGAAAGTCTTCAGTAGATACATGCAACACAAGATCAGTTTATCCGCAAATGGTTCCTCTGGGGAAGGACTTCATATCACACTTCCATCAGAGATCACAGAATAGGGACAAAAATATTTAAATTTTTAGATGATCAAAGAGGAAATATATCCCTTCCCTCATTTAAAACTAGTACAGGAGTGAGACCTCTTTGCAGTGACAGAAACCTGGTGGTTGATGAAAACCGACCTGCTCTGCCCTGTTGAAGCTACATAGGAGAAGAAAAACAGTGCTGTCTAATCAGCCTAGGAATTACAGAGATCTGTGTTCTCTGTCGTGCTTGCTCTTGCACTGGTTGCAGGAATCCCGGTGGGGTCTGCATGTCCTTCTCAGTTAAAACTCAGAAGGGATCTGTACTTCAGGCTTCTTTTGAAATAAGTATCTGTGGGATTTGCCAAGATGTTTCCACTCCGATCCCCCAAATATGCTTGCTTGTATTCTATTTTACAGCAGCTTGTATTCTGTTTTACAGCAGCAGAGACCAAAAAAAGAATATAGTATCTTTTAGTATCCCATTCATTTGTACTTTCTGGGTGTGTGCATTGTTCTGGAACTCTTTTTCTTTCTCTTTCCCGGAATCCCTTGCAGCGATTGCTGTTCTCAAGGACAAGGAACCTGGGTCATTCGTTGTTCGAGATAGTCATTCTTTCCGGGGAGCCTATGGGCTAGCAATGAAAGTTGCCACACCACCTCCTTCTGTGCTGCAGTTAAACAAGAAAGGTACTGTATGCTTTATCCCTATTACTGACCCAGCTGTACATAGTAGGAAATCCTTATTACTGGGTAATAATCTAGAAGAATCTCCCCTGTGCTATTAGGTTGAACTAGAATTACAGGCTCTATTTTGTACCTTGTTAAATGAGACTGGATAAAATGTCTGTTGTACTTCACAGTTCCACCATGGCTCATAAGTGTATTTTCATTGTGGCCATGCATGTGTTGTACCTTATTAACCTGACAGAAAACTGGTGTTATCTCAGTAATAGATAGTCCGTAGCAGTCAGAAGTCTGCATTTGATCCACATACCACCATGTAGGTAGTTCTTAGATGGAAAACTGAATATCCTGGTTACCCAGGATATGGAAAAGGCTGAGGTACTCAATGAATTTTTTGCCTCAGTCTTCAACACCAAGGGTTCTAGTCACACTGCCGAGGTCACAGAAGGTGAAGCCAGGGACTGGGAGAATGAAAAACTGCCCAGTGTAGGAGAAGATCAGGTTTGGTAACATGTAGGGAACTTGAAGGTACGCAAGTCCATAGCACCTGATGAGTTGCATCTGCGGGTCCTGAGGGAATCATCCTGGTGGATGAAGCAGCTATGCCACTCTCCATCGTATCTGAGACATCGTGGCAGTCTGGTGAAGCTCCCACTGACTGGAAAAAGTGAAGCATAGCCCCCATTTTTAAAAAGTGAGAAAAGGAAGACTGTGGAACTATAGACCAGTCAGTCTCACCTCTGTGGCTGACAAGATGGTGAAGCAGATCCTCCTGGAAACTGTCCTCAGACACATGGAAAATAAGGAGGTGGTTGGTGACAGCCAACATGGCTTCACTAAGGGCAAATCATGCCTTTCATATTTGGTGGCCTTCTATGATGGGGTTAGAGTGTTGGTGAATAAGGGAAGAGCAACTGATGCCATGTACCTGGACTGGTCCAAAGCATTTGAATGCTGTCCCACGCAATATCCTTGTCTCTAAATGGAAATTGATGGATGGACCATGCAGTGGATAAGGAACTGGCTGGACAGTTGCACTCAAAGACTTGTCAACAGCTCAATGTCCAAGTGGAGACAAGTGACAAGTGTCATTGCGAAAGGGTTGGTATGGGGACTGGTGCCGTTCAACATCTTGGTTGGTGACATGGGCAGTGGGATGGAGTGCACCCTCAGCAAGTTTGCAGAGAACACTGAGCTGTGTGGAACAGTCAACACGCAGGAGGGAAGGGGTGCCATCCAGAGGGACCTTGACAGGCTGGAGAGGTGGGCCTGTGCAAACCTGATGTTCAACAAGGTGCAAGTGCAAGGTCAGGGCAATCCCCAGCACAAGTCAGGCTGGGTGGAAAATGAATTGAGAATATCCCTCAGGAGAAGGTCTTGGGAATGTTGATTGATACAAAGCTGAACAAGTCTCAGAAATGCACACTGGCAGCCCAGAAAACCAACTGTATCCAGGCCTGCATCAAGAACAGCATGGCCAGCAGGTCAAGGGAGGTGATTTTGCCCCTCTGCTCTGCTTTGGTGAGACCCCACCTGCAGCTCTGAGGGCTGCAGTACAAGAAGGATATTGATCGGATGGGATGAGTCCAGAGGAGGGCCACGAAAATGATCTGAGGGCTGGAGCAGCTCTCCTATGAGGATGGACTGAGAGAGTTGGGCTTGTTCAGCCTGGAGAAGAGAAGGCTCTGGGAGACCTTATTGAAGCCGTCCAGTACCTAAAAGGTGGCCTGCAGGAAAGATGGAGAGGGGCTGTTTATCAGAGACTAATGGATTTAAACTAAACCAGCATAGATTTAGATTAGACATTAGGAATGAATTCTTTGCTGTGTGGTTGGTGAGGCAGTGGAAGAGGTTGCCCAGAGCAGCTGTGTCTGCCTCCTCCTTGGCAGTGTTCAAGGCCAGGTTGGATAGTGGAGGGTGTCCCTGCCCATGGCAGTGTGGGTGGAACTAGGTGATCGTTGAGGTTGCTTCCAATCCAAGGCTTTGTATGATTCTCTATTTTTTGACCCCAAGATACTTTTTGAGACTGTTCTACATTAGATACAAATCCGAGGAGGATCCCTAGGAGAAGATGATAGGTGTTTACAAGAAGTGATTAAATAGACCTACTCTTTCAGCTCCAGTTCCTCCATGTACAACTTCTGCCTTAGAGTTGTTAAAGGTAAAATGAGAAGAACATATGGAAAGCATTATTTAATGTATGGACACTCAGCAGCCAATATGAACAGTGTTCTTGGCTTCATTTGTGCTACTGCAAGGGTAGTGCTGCTGTTTTCCTTTTTTCAAAGCATATTGCTTCATTAGTAGATGTTGCCTGGTGAGGTAAGCACCTGAAATCACAGGACAGTGATCTTAGTGTCATGGAAGTATGGAAGTTATGGAAGTGTGGCCTTGTCTGGGTTTGGTTAGTTGGTTGTTGGTTTGTGGGTTGTTTTAAGATTTCATGCTTACTCTGGGGCAAGGTTAGCAGTCCACCTCTATTACAATAATACTTTCCAATTCTACACACTTTATCTGGTATCTTGAGACAATTTCTAATAAAATTTTACCATGTAAGCATTCCTTTTATTGCCAAGAAACATCAGGAGAACCACTGCAATGTCTCATTTGGTGAAGACAACAAGGGTGCACAGGGATGGTGATAGCAACAACAAGGCAAACAGAGTGGCTGTATGTGTTTTTAGTAATGTTTTTGTATCATCAGACTAATGAAGTGCAGAAAGACATGAAAATTCAAACTCTACTAGCGTTTAAGAGCCAGCTTATGCTTGTTGTATCACAGACATGTGGCAGTAAGATGAGTTTCTAGTTGAGACTGTAGCATTCTTCCACTCCTCACATTGTGTTATTTATCTTTTTGGATTCTCACTGTTTCATCTCAGAAGGCACAAATTTGTTCAGTGTCCTGCAGGTTTTCTTGTTTCAGGCTTCCCCTTCCCACATACTCTTGTTGTCCTTTATTTCTAATATTGTGAGAGCACTGTTGCAAACAGTAAGCTATTTGGAAAAGTGATCTTTGCTGTATGTGCTTGCAAATAACTTCTGCTGTCCAAGTTAATGTGTTCATCTGTATTAGCCTGAAAATCAACCCTTCATGTCATGTGTTTCCTGGAGTGTTGCTGATAGATCAGAATCAAAGGGTGTATTTGTGTTCATGGCCCTTCTGTTAAGGTTCGAGTAGGTGGGTAGGTTTGTCCCACTGCTTGAAATAATGCTTTAATTACTTGAAGAGAGATTCAGTTTGAAGTCAGGTGTACCACTCTTTTAAGAAATAATGATTGTCTTAATTATAAGTCTGCATATGTGTGTATATGAATGTAAAAGAATTATAAATCCCAGGGGAATTTTTATATGCCTCTCGGACTTAGAATCTTCTAATTACATCCAGCTTAACAATTTCAATTTGTCCTAGATTCCTGTCTTCAAAAATCTACTGAAACCTGAGTGTTTCGTGTAGTTGGTTGTTTTCAGGAGCAAAGATTTAGTGTAAAGGTGTAAACATTCTAAAACTTTAAAAAATCACTGAGTAACTTGGCATCATTACCTTTGTATAGCTAAGTTTCCTCTTGTGTTAATGTGAAAATGTTCGGTGAGCAGAACTGTCACTAGAAATCTTAGTTCATTATATTCATTAATCTTACAAAATATCACCTTTTTAAAACAAATTAATAACTACTTCATAAACAAACTGACTGTAAAACAATGAAGTACTTGTTAGGACTTTTTCCAGAGCATAGTTGAACTTTACAGTCGGACTCAATGACCTTAAAGGTCTTTTACAACCTAAATGATTCCATGATTCTATTTTTTCATATACAAGTTCTTCTAATGGGCAAGTGCAACAGAATTTCTAACCATCCATTTTGCAAATTCCCATTCCTGTCTGTAGCTAGGACCAAGTGAACTATTTGCTTCTTTTCTGCTAAATGGCCCTTTTTCTCACAGCTTGCAACCTTGCAGCAGAGCAGGTTTGCATGCTGTATATGAAACATTTGGTGGTAATGTGGAAAACTGCTTCATAAAGAAAGACTTCCTAATTTGTGAGACTGTTGTCTGTTCATTGTTTCTCATCATTTTTCAACACAGCTGGAGATTTGTCAAATGAACTTGTAAGGCATTTTCTGATCGAATGCACTCACAAGGGGGTGCGCTTGAAAGGATGCCCAAATGAACCATATTTTGGTAAGTACTTTGCATGACACAATCACAGAAAATGGAAACAGTTTGCATTTGCCAGAGCTGTTTTATAGTCTTGGATGGAGTGCAAATGAGAGACTGCTTGATGCTCAAGCCCTGATGATTTCTATAGGAGCCCATTCTAAGGTTATAAGAGGCTTGTACACATTTACCTGAAGTATATGTGCAAGGGACTCTCGCACAGATGCACATGACCGAGCTTTAAGTGGCCTAGCTTGTCTACCACTACTAATGCTGCTGCTGCAGCCAGCTGAGCTAGATGATTGTGACTGGCCGTAATAGATTCAGGTCCTTTGCCTAATTTTGTCCTGTGTTATAGTTATACTGTATACTATCTGGCTAAAATGACACCAGAATGGGACATTGACAAAGTACACTGTGCTGTGTCAGGTTACCCACAGTAATATGATAAAAGTGCATTACCTGTTGTGGCAAACAGCCAAACACCTACCTAAGCTGCTCACTCGTTAGCCTTCCTTAGTGGGGCAGGAGGGAAAGACTGGGTGAGAAAGCTCACGGGCTGAGATTTCTAAATGAACAGGGAGATTTCTAAATAGTTACTACCATGGGTAAAAGAGACTCAACTTGGGGAAAATTTTTTTTCTTTTTTTTTCCAATTAAGATCCCTCTCCCACCTTTACTGAGGTGTGAGCTTTCCCTGTGGGCTTCCATCCTTAAGGAAAAAGTCTGCTTCAGCATGCAAGCTCCGTGGGCCAGTTCTTTCAGGAAATACCCATCTGCTCCAGTGTGAAGTCCACAAGCTAGTGGGGGATGTCAGCTTAGGTGCCTGGAGCATCTCCTTCTCTTTCTCCTCTGACTGTGGTGTTCCTTCTGCTGTGTCACCCTTTTTATTCCCTTCTTGTCTCTGTGTGACCCTTTCTTAGATTCTTTTTTCCAGAGGCATCCCACCCAAGGCTCAGCTGTGCGCTGCAGTGGATCTGTTGAAACCAGCAGTGTCCAGTATGTGGGCAGAGCTGACCTCTCTTCCCACAGAGGCCACCCTGCAGCTCTCCCAACCCCCTTATACCAGCCTTGTCGCATACACCCATGAAAGGGTCATCTACCATAAAATGAACAAGCGTAAAATAACAAATCCTATTTGAAGTAAAGCTGGATTGAATGTTGTCAGTGTTTCACAAGACACTTATTGTCAACCAGAGTTTTTATTCCAGTCCTACCTTGATCTTGAAGTACCTGTTTATGGTACATATGTAGCCCTACTAATAATTTATTATGAGCATGTATTAATCTTTCAATGTATACAGTCTCAAAACTGTTTCACAAAGTACGTGGGCATGCCTTCCCACAAACGTGTATGGGTAAGACAATGAAGGACTAAAATCATCAGTTGGTGTTTGTGTTTCTGTAACACCCATGCAGAATTGGGTCTTTTTTTCATTTTAAAGAAATTTTGATGAAGTGTAAAAATGAGGTTGGTTTTGATTGAAAAGTGCATGATTATAAAGTTCAGTGTTTGTTAATAAACAGGATCAAAGGATGACTAAAGTTTAATTATTTTAATTTAGCCAAGTTCAAATGACAAAAGTGACTTTGAATAGGAGAAAGAATAATTTAATAGAGAATACTACATGTATCACTGCTCCATTAAAGGGAGGAGTTTTAACCTAGACCATCTTTTACACTATTAGAGGTGTGTGTAATCAAAGCACTGGACAGTGGAGACTAGGTGGCTAAGAGGCAGAACTCACCTTCTCTTCCTTATCACATAGCACTAAACCCTTGTATGCTTACCATCTTTATCAGATTTTACTACATTTAATGTAGCAGAAGTTAAGGGCATCGAAAGGAATTTACCAACTCACATATGTTACTGGTTTTGTCTTTTTTGTGCATTATTTGAAGCAAAGTTCTTTAGGTTAGGATTTAAGCAGTGTGTCTAAGGAGGGAAAAGGGAGTGTGACTGTGATTAATGAGTTCAGGTATATCTAACTAGGACAGTGCTGGGTGCTAGGAAACGATACACTAAAGTTGACTGAAGAAGGTCTTGGCTTAGGTACTCAGAGAAATTTTTTTAAAGGGAAGTGGGGGAGGCCCCTTGATCTATAAAATACTTGAAAGCCAACGTAACTGTTAAGCATTTTCTTGTCCACCAAGTTAACTGTTTGTGTCTTGTTACTCTTCTGACCACAGGGAGTTTGACAGCTCTGGTGTATCAGCATTCCATCACTCCACTGGCATTACCCTGCAAACTCCTCATCCCAGACAGAGGTATGCTTGTTAAAGTACAGAAGAGATATGCCCAGCCAAGCTCTGCTTCAAAGTGCCAGTGTCTGAAGGCAGATGAACATGTCCCAAGTTAAGATCTAAGCAAGAATGCACAGGGAAGGAAACTGTGTTTTAAAAGTGGTTCTTCAATACTGCTGACGGTTTTTATCCAAGCTGTAGTTGAGAGCAGACTAAGTACTGTGATATTCCAGTCATAAACATATATGCATGATGGAAATCTGCACAGTAATCTAGCGTGTATGAAGACAAATGTACTTCTCAGACATGAAATTATGCCCATGTATGGTTATATGGAACCACTCATTCAGGTCTGGGTGGCAGAAGGGCTTTCGGGAACGCAAGCAGGTAAAGAACAAGGTGCCCTCAGTGTGGCACTGGCAGGAAGGAAATAGCAAGTTACATAGGTCACAATTCTAAGTGAATGATCAAAAAGCCTGTGTTGCGTCATGGGACTTTAGTTCTAATTTTGTTTATGGTGATTTTATAAACCACTCTAAGACAACACGAAAATGACTATATGCCTGTCCCATGATTCAGTTGTCTATTACTCTCCCACATGAATTTAACACCAGATGTGTTATTGAAATGTTAAACATTCTTGTGGTTTTCTACTCAACTCTTTAAGCTTTTGTTAAAGGCCATGTGTCAGTGTTCAAACCTAACATTTGAATAATGAAAATACATTAATGAAACCATTTTAGCACAAAAACATGCTATAGTAGATGTGACCAGAGATCTCTTTATATGGCAAACTAGTGTGGTAGATGGGTTTATTCTCCTTGTCCTCACCTAAAATGGAAAGCTCCTTCTGTTCTGGCAGAAGTGCAGGACTAAAAGATTTGCCTTGTTCTGAAAAAAAAACCATACCACAATGAAATTTTATTTTGGAATTATTTTTTTTAATCATACATTTTAAAATGCTGTTCTGTGTTAATGATTCTGGACACAGTATGTAATTAAAGCATAGGGATGATTCTAAATATGCAAATAATGTCACACTGTATTGTTACTGCTCTCTTCCTCACTTGAATGTATTCAGAGACAGCGTGTATCACGTTAAATACAGCAGTAATTGAGATCTTTTTACATGCAAAATAACATAGATACTGATGGATAGCTTTCTCACTAATTTTAACTAAAGATTGGTGGGCAAACATTCTGCTGCTGTCTTACTAATTCAGATGTTTGTTTTCTACATAAGCATGAAGAAAACAGGTTTATGTAGTCATCTGAATCAAAACACAATCAACTGATTTCATCATAAAAACACAAAGTCTTTGTGCCTAAATTAGTGTTAATTATACAAATTAATTGCACAATTTAAAATACTTTGAGGTTGTAGCAAAGTATTCTAGCTATTAGTATTGTTTTAATGTGACTCCATGTGTGTCCCTGCAGCATATACTATGTAGTTATGTCTTTTACTGTCAGGAAATAAAGGTTGAACACCCCTTCCTGAAGGGAAAAAAACACCACCAAAAAACCCAAAACATGCAGCACAATAACCACACGAATTATTACAGTTGCAGATGCAAGATTATTTAACATTTCTGACCAAGAGTTGTCCACTACATGAGATCACAATTCCAAAAGCTAAACTCATATTTGACCATATGCATTGAAACGTCGATTCAAGACCAAACAAGACATGGAGTGTTTTCTGTTTGCAGATCCCTTGGAGGAGACAGCAGAAAGTTCTCCACAGACTGCTGCAAACTCAGCAGCGGAGCTTCTTAAACAGGGTGCAGGTCTGTTAAACTTTTTCCTTTCATTTAATATCACCAAATTTTGTATATGACAGGCTGGGAGAAGCTGAAGATTTTGATGCCTCGGAAAGCCAGA
>VZTU01008521.1:0-31365 GCA_013400835.1 Zapornia atra | reverse complement strand
CCTTATGTGAGAGGTAACAGCGGTTTCAGCAATATGGGATTTTCTACACTTAACAGATCAAAATTCTCTGCTTTCTCCTCTCCTGACCTAGCTCATACGGTGCTTCTGCTTATGGAATGATTTCTCTGGGGATTTTTTAAGTTCTGAAGTTTTGGTCTTAAGATTAGTTAATGTTTAAGAAAGAAATTGTTTAGATAAAGCAATAATAGAGAGATATTAGCTGTGAGATAGATACATAACGAAGTGACCTTTGTCCTGAAGGTCACAAGATTAGTGTTCAACTTGGTTCTGCTAGAGGCCATGACTAGGTAGGATTTGTGACAGAAACAGAATCCTGAAATGTTTTTTCCTCTTTTTCTCTAGAATACCTTCTTTACAACTCTACATTAAGTACTTGTTGATGTCTGTGGCATTGTCCCCACTACAAAAGTTACTCAAAATCTTCTGAGTCTGTTCTATTGACAATAACTGCTGCTTTAGGAAGTTTGAGGCAGTCTTGAAATTCATCATTCCACCAGCTCAGGCTTTTCATTTTCAGTCAGTGCATGCTTCTCAAATTATTTTTTCTTGGTTTCTCCTCTTCATGAGGGTATACTGGCTGGGGACAGGGCGTGTTGTCTTGAAATGGTTTAGAAAGATTCCCACTATGCTCCCATGAGGAATAAACATTTCAGTTAAGAGATTTTTGGTGGTCGAGCTTGAGACTGTCTACAATGAAATCCTACTACACCAGACCACTGCTTTGTTTGGTTCCACGCTTTTTTCTTCTTGGTTAATTTTTTTTACTTTTCATAGTAAAGGGAAATCCTTAGCTGTTGGTTAGCAATCCTAACCAACAGTTCTCCCATGAACTCTGGACTAACTAGCCTTGATGTGCCTATTTAGGTAATTGCATTCATATTTGCCTTCTGGATTTAACCTTTCCTTCTCAACATATAGTCCTTATTCAGAAAAAAACTTTGTTGTTTAGCTTGAGAAAAGAGTGTAAATGCTTCATTGTAAAGAGATCTTTCTAATCAGAGGCTGTCTCATGGTTTCTATATCATCATGTTTTCTCAGGCCCTATTGATCATTTACGCTTGCCTGAGTGTTAATAACATGGTGTCTCACCAGATAATTTCCGTGGAGCTGCTGAAAAAGAGAAAACCTCTGCAAAGCGAAAGCTGACTTACACATGGGTCACATGCCCACATTTAATAGAGATATAGCTATGCCACAGCAAGTGATCATCTCACTGGATTATCTGAGAGAAGTCATTTACAAATGACACTTGGTCAATTTAGGACTGTTTCACCTCTTTCATGATAATGTGACTGAGCCTCAAAATCAATTTTAAATAGAGCAAATGCTATATTTTAAGTGTCATAATATCTCATTTGTATTTACTCTTTCCAAGAGACAAACATCTAGTATTTAATAATTCTGTATTAATGTTTCTTATCATTGCTGAAAAACACAACTACGTAGAAGTGGTCCAGCTGAGCTGTTTAAGGCACCAATATGCTATTGTGGTCCTTTCATCTGGGAGTCCTTCAGAAAGCAAATGGCTTAGAACAGCATGGAATAATAGGTGTTCACTGAATGCTGCATCCCAAATATCTTAGTAATACAATTTTAATGCTTATTTTGTGCTCAACATGCAGTAGGGGCTTTGAGGGAATATGTGGGTTATATGTCAATTGTGAAAATACCAGTATAGAAAAAATAATGATGTGATCATTCCCCAAAGTATTTTCATCAGAATTTCATATCTTTAATACATTGAAGAGTAATGAGTGTTGTCATTGCCTTAATATGGAAGGTGTGGTCTTCAGAGATACTGTCCAGGCAGTTTAATTGGAGAGAAGTTACCAAATGTTAAATAATGTAAACACACTTTGGGATAGATGTAATAGTGTGTTTCACAATCAACACACAGTTTATATGCCTGTAATATGTGTGCCAGATTGGTAGAATTGCAACTGCGCAGATACAGATGTCCAAATGTGTGTGAGCCTAAACTTCAAGTTAAGTGCACTTGGTGACCAAGTCCTTCATGCCTGTTCTGAAATTGGGTGTTGAATATCCAAAGAGAACTGCAGCAGGGTGGTATTTATTATAAAACAGAAGTGAAAATTATACTCTGTAGTTTGATATTCTCTAACTTTTAACATTTTTAGTTATTGTTAAATTATGATTTGGAGATTGATTTTTCAGAAATCTGTACGTTCTGTGAGAGATTGCATTCATCAGGTGCATCTTCCCACTCCCTTGAATGTTTGCACACCACAGAACACTGTGAACATAAACAGTGAAAAAATCCACTGCTATTAGGCATTGAACTTTAAAAGGTTGAACAGCGGGACACCATGTAATTCTTGGACAGTTAGTGAATAGGACTGACGTGTTGGAGGATGCAGGTGAAGCAAGAGGAATCAGCAAACCTGGGTGAATGTGTATTAGATTGTGCTGAGAGCAGTTGACTCAATTCCCTGTTCTCTCATAAAATTCTATTTGGAGTTCTGGAAACTCTTTACCTTTGCAGTTTCATTCTGGAGATGACAGTGAAAACATTACAGTTGGTGCTGATCAAGAATTTTTGAAAGAATGCCTTCCAGAAGAAAAGCATTCTAGTACTTTATAACATCCCATTTTGAAAGATGTTGAATGAAGTACTGTATTTTTTTATTTGAGATCACTTTTTATACTGAATGTATGATATTACATTACCATAAATTGAAACTTTAAAATGTGAATGAGTTAGAATATGGGGTGAAAAAAGTCTGATTGATGGAAAGGTGTCTTCAGGCCTTCTGAGGAGCTAGACTGCTTGTGAAGATGGCCACACCAAAATGCTGAAAGGGTAAAAATGCAGTTGCTGCAGTTTTATCCTAACTGACCTCTACACTGCAGTCTTATCCAGCATCTACCCTGTGAGCATATGACTTTTCATAGTTTAAAAAAAATAGTAAATTGCAAGCAGCACTGTAATAACTTACAATTTGGGCTGTTTATACGGAAATTGGATAGATGACATTGTAATCATTGCAGTAGAATGCATGCTTTATTACAGTATGTTTTTAAAGTATCCCGAGGAAGGTTATTCATGCTACACTAGTCAGGGATCATTTTTGTTAAACAAGAAAAATAAAACTGTTAAGTGCTAGATCGTTTACTTGGCTGTAGAGTTTAAACCCATGTGTGTATTCTGCAGTCTCTCTTGAAGAACGAGATAGCTTTCTGTGGCTTAAAACTGCAAGCTGACTTGCAGGCTTGTCAGACAGGCTCATGTCGACATCAACAAATCAAATAATGGCTGTGAGAAAAAACATGTGTTAGTAGGTAGGAGGCCATAAGGGTCAACAATTGGCATTTACACAGATCTTTACTTTGAAAAATAGTATTAGCAGCTTTTTGCTGCTTCTTTTCAACAGCAGTGTGAGGACTATAGTCATGTGGAAAAAAAAAAAAGCTGATCCCGTGATGCAAGTCAAATTGCTGAGGCTTCACTTCAAACCAATCGTTCTGAGCTCCTTTCAGCTGGGTTTGGGGTTGTTTTTTGAAAAAAAAAGAGGCAGGATCCACAGATAGAAAATTATCCTTTTAACAAGGGATTTTCCAGGTATGGAACGAAAAAGTCCTTACCTATAGCATAAAAATATATACTCATTATTATAACTTTTTTGCTGTTAATTTCAAATCATACTGACACATCTTAAGTTTTTGGAAGATTTAGTTATCTTTCCTGTAATCAGAAAGAAATCAGTAGTTTCTATAGTTTAAAATTATTTTTCATTTAAAAAAACTTCGTGCAGTATAATTTTTAGGTTTCTTGATGTGAGAGAATATTATGTTCTTATAGAGTAAATGTATTTAAAGCTACATTGATATCTTTTGGTTTTCTGAAATTGTAAGTGAAAGGAAATTGAATATTAGTATTTATTAAACCAGGATTAAGAAATGTTTATGCAGGGTGTGGTGATTTTTTCCATGCATTAGATATGTTATATATGCTCAAGTATACATGTATCAATCTTATATATCTTAAGAGATATATATCTCTTTTTAATGGTTTTTGATATAATTCCTGCTTTTTTTAAAATTAATGACAGCTGTCTATTCTTTTTAAAAAATCCTTTGACTTTGGTTTCTTGGATTTTTTTCCTGGTGGAAGGCTATCAGTAGTCTTATTGCTTTGTGAGATGAGTTATATTTTTACAGCTTCATTAATATACATTAATAGAGTAGAATTTGAGAAGAGATAATTTTTTATTGCAACTTTTTATTTGGATTATAAGAAAACGTTGGAAACAAAACCACACATAATGACAAACAGGATGGTATTAATAGTAAAAATATATGTTTGCAAGAGCATAAACAAAGGTGATAAAACTACTGGAAAAGTGAGAAATTCTTAGATTCATGTTGTGTAAAATTCATGTGTCATTTGAACCAAAAGATAAGTATCAGCTGCATTCTGGGACTATTTTGCTAGGATAAGTTTAGGACTGAATGGCATACAGTGAATTTCTGATGCAGATGCCAGTGTTCATGTCTTTTGAAGAGCCTAGAATTCTCCATGGGCCATTTGACTGTTTGCTTGCATTGGGGTGGGGTTTTTTTCCAGTTGTGGGGCCATATGCTAAGGAATTACCTTGCCCTCTCTGCAATCTCCACTTTTCATTAAGATTCAGAAAACTTGTGTTTAACAAGTAAACTTATTTTTATTGAAATGTTAGATAACAAAGAAATAAGAACCTGCCAGCAACAGCCTGTCTGTTCTGTACACTCTGGAAAACACAGTCTTCAAACAGCAGGTGAAGCAATAATGTCTCCATTGCACTGCTAGTGTGATCACAGCAGGTACAGGCATATGTGTGTCGGCTTTGATATAGATGGTCTGAGCCACTAATACAAATGAAGTCTGGAGCCACTTAGATTCCTAAAGACAGCTGCTCTAGCTGGAGCACTCATCTCCAGTTGCACTGTTGCTGGTATATGTGTTCACTAGGTGAAAGCTAGATTAAATATGCCTCTCTGCGTTCCAGTCATACCTCTAGTTTTCAAACAGATGACCTATGCGTAGGTGCTGTGCCACAATTACATCTTGACGAAGGCTGCACGAATCACTGCCAGGAACTTGCATACTTCTGCTGAAGTCTTTCACCGTTCTATTCTTAGTTACTTATCATATCTAAGTTTTCAGGATTGGAAGTGACCTGAGCAATGCTGCAACTAAGCTACCAGTTGCATTGGAGGGGTAATCGGTCTTCCTACAAGAGCGGTGTCTATTCAATGCACAAAGCCAGCGTGCAATAGAAAGCACAAAAACACAGTTAGTTTCAAAGAGCCCAATATTGCATGGAATGTTCTGATTGTGGGTAAAATATTTAAGTAAAATGCTTGTTTTTCAGGGACTCAACCCCTGTGCCTGTTCTCCTGTGCCTAAAAAGTGATCTAAAGGCATTATGAGGCACTTAAACACAGTGGAATAATCTTTTGTCTTTCAGATCCCTTTCCTGTTAAGTACTGATTCCCATCTATAAACTGAATGTATTCTTACTGACATCAGTGGTTTTTAGGATGAGGCATGTCTTTCATACAAACACACTATGCATTATCTGTTAATCTACAGAACAATACCTGTGCCCCACAATTGCTTTTCATTTAAGTAACTCTGTTCTGGCTCTTAAAAATAAAACAAGCTTCTAAAGAAAAAACCCCCTAAAACTGTACAAACACAAGTGATGAGAAAGTAAACACCCTGGAAAAGGTGGAGGACTGCTATTTCTATGCTTTGCAAACTCAGTAAGGAAAAAAATAAATACAACTAGAGCTGTGGCCCAGAATACAATTCTGGAGCAAGTTTTCTTGGAATACTTTGTGGCAAACACATCCACTCAATCCACAAAGCAGGTTAGAACAAACCCCTAAACAGCAAAGCTAAACAAGAGCAATGTAAATTGAGCTAACATAAAACATGATCAGCAAGCAGAAATGTTAACTTAAAAAATGGCTCCTAGTTGCCAGGAAGTGTCTTAGAATCATAGAATCTCCTCAGTTGGAAGGGACCCATAAGGATCAGCAAGTCCAACTCCTGGCTCCACACAGGACCAGCCAAGTCAGAACATGGGACTGAGTGCACTGTCCAGATGCTCAGTTAGGATGGGTGCTGTGACCGCTTCCCTGGGGAGCCTGTGCCAGTGCTCAGTAAAGAACCTCTTCCTAATATCCAACCTAAACCTCCCCTGTTGCAGCTTCATACTGTTCACTCGGGTTCTATCACAGGTAACTAAAGAGAGGAGAACAGCACCTGTCCCTTTGCTCCCCCTTGTCAGGAAGCCAGAGACTGCAATGATGTCCCCCGTCAGTCTCCTTTTCTCCAGGCTTAACAAACCAAGGGCCTTCAGCCTCTCTTCCGGGTAGGCTTTTAATAAAGGGTAACTTAAAAGTTCTGAGTCAGACAGCTGGACTAAATAAAAGAAGGTTTGAATTCCAAGGAAAAGAGAAAAAATTCTACTTGGACAAAAAAAAACTTTAACTTTGTAATACACTTTTGGGGAAGAACTGGAAAGTTATGCCTTTATTTCATTTATGTGGCTGAGTTAGTGTCAGTAGTATTCCCCTGTGCTTCCATATACTGGACATACTATAGCTCGTGTGTCCTGTACTCATTCTGTGTGGTCACAGAAAAGCAAGGGTGGCAGTTGCTTTTACCAGACTTCCTGGAGGAAATACATTGAAAACTACAATGTATTGTAATTTTGTGCAGAGGCACAGGAGGGGATGGGCTGTCAGATTTTCTTTCTCTGTGATTGTTAGAGGTCAAGCACAGTTGTTCTTAAAAAAACCCATGCAAATAGTTGAAGCAAAACCTGATCTTGCGCATTTCTGTGTGAGACTGTGGGGCAACTGCTCTTGAGTAATGGTAGAGCTGTACTTTAGTTATACTCCTTAGCCTGAAAGCAGATCTTGAATCATCTCCCTTTACACATCTGTAAATACACGTTACTAGATACCAATGTTCCACTGAAAGCTCCTAAAAATTTCATCAGAATATCCAGAATCATCCTTAACTGCTTATTAGTTATCCTAATGCCAGTACCAGCTTCTGATCTTTGATGTGAAGAGTCAGAAGAAACTTGGCCTGCCAATGTGATAACATGTGAAGAGAAGATGAGCACTTAATGATTGCATCTGTCTCAGTATCACCCTATTAACTTATGACATCTGTGCTGATAATACAGTAAGGTGGCTGGCTTGCCAGCAAGGAGTCTGTTTTCACTAAATCTAGTTTCTTAAAATCCCTTTGTCCAAGAGAGAAATTGCCCTAATTGTTTTCAGGAATTTATTAGTATGGTAGAGAAGACTAAAATTATGTAGATTCTCTTATGATTAGAAGGAATCTGTCCCATGTGAAAATCAAGGGAACTTTGTCATTTCTGACAGTTGCTTTTGTAACTTCAAAAGATGTCTGCTCACAGAGACTAAACTACTTCAGTTAACTTCTTCAGTACTTCAATTTGAAATTTTTCTTCTTGTCTAACCCAGACCTTCCTTGCTGCAACTTAATCCCCTTGCTGCCATATTGACATAGTCACTGTTCTTGTATGCAGCAGCATAGTATATTTGGAGTATTTGCAAAGTTCACCCCATCTTTCTCCCTTCTAGCACTTCCTTCTCTAACTTGAGGAACTCTGATTTGGCCTTCTCCTCCCCTTCTTTGCTTGGGTAGCTACCAATTTGCATTGTTCTCTTTGAAATTAGTATTTTCCCATCAGTATTTCTCAAAGAAAAGTGCTGAAACTGAATACACATCAGAAGGCCTTGCCTGTATGGAGGGATGATGGCAAGTGCTTCTTGACAAAGTGCTTCTGTTAATACATCCACTGTTGTGTTTGCTTTTGTCTAATTATGCCACTGGTGACTTCAGTTATAGGTGATCTTTATCCCACTCCTTTCCTGCAATTTACCATTTCCTCTGCCACGCTCACAAGGAACTGAGGTTGTGAGCATTTTGCCATGTTGGAAAGTTGACTTCAAGTGTAGATCTAACTGCTAAGGCAGATAATGTCCAAACACTTACTAAATAAGTAGAAATCAATTGACTGCAAAATTGAATGGGTCACACAGTAGAAACACCTTAATCCCTGTATAATTTGCAATCTAATTGAAATTAAGTAAATGAAAACAATGCAGATGAGGTAAGCAAAGTGTAACTACGTGTCTTGACTATGCTATTAGGAAGGCTGTATCACAGCTTCTGCTTTCCTCTGCTTTTCCAAGCAAAGTAAATTGCACTTTTCAATTAACTGACCTTTCAGAAAAAATAAGTATGGGTAGCTGAACAGGTAACTCACCATCAAGCATTTCTTTGTTTTTATTTCAATTCCTATGCGGATGATGGGTCTATTTAAAAGACTGATATCAATCACCCTTCCAAATAGATTCATCTTCTCCACATGATTTAAACCATCAGGTCAGACCAACAGAGCAGTGCTGAACAATGATTACAAACCAGCACATATGGCTTTTCCCAAAACACAAACAGGTTTCAGATGCTTAAATCTGAAATTGCAATTTAAAGGTTAGTTTTTACTTCAAAAGCAGTCTGTTGTTGAAAACCATTTTTAACATAAAGTTTTTTTAAGTGTCTGTCATTGTTTTCTCCGCATAGGCAGAATTGTCTCAGCTTGAGCAGCTATAATCCCATGAGTAACTGGGACACTAAACCTAGAGGAGGCATTATGCTGGTCCCTGAAAGGTTCTGTTGAGCAGGCAGCCTTTTGGACTGTAACTGTGGGATCATTATCAAACACCTCTCTAGTATAGTTTATGTACTCCATTTTTGAAGCACTGTTCTTCCAGCTCTGGAGCTTAACAGTTCTGATATATCATTTTTTTCTGTGCTTAGCTGGTAGGATTTATCTACTATGCAGTTTGTAATAGCAGTGGCTTGGCATTCATTGTGGATGAGAGAGCCTGCGTTGTGTTCTGAAAAACTTGAAGGAAGTCAGGCTAGGCTACTCTGCTGCATTTCCATTTGTTCTATCTAGGCTGTTGTGACTACACTGCTATCCACATTCAAGTCACTTGGTTTAAAATAGCTCAGGTGTAATTTTAAGATAGATTCAGTTGACAGATGCAGTACTATCCCATTTTCCCAAGAAGCACGCTGGGGATAATCAAATATAGGAACATTCAGTTAAATAGGACTTTTCAGTCTGGAAAAGAGATGGCTTAGGGGGACATAGTAGAGATCTGTTCAAATGTTAATGGCATGAAGAAGGTAAATTTGGAATGTTTATTTCCTGTCTTTTCCTGTACAGAACTAAATTGAACCAGTTTGGATGGAGGGGAGGGGGGAAGCAAACAAAACCCCAAAAGAACCACACCGCTCCCCATAAATGTTCAACAGATTATTGTAGGAATTTAGAGTAGTTGAATCTCATAGTTGGCTTCAGCTCATTGATCCAGGCTGTCCAGGTACCTTTGTAGAGCCTTCCTGTCCTCAAGTACAACAACATTCTTGCACAACTTAGTGTTGTCTCCAAATTTACTGAGTGTGTACTCAATCTTTTCAGCCAGATCACTGATAACATACTAAACAGAACTGGCTTAGGTACTGAACCCTGGGGAACACCACTTGTGATGAGGAGTTTTGAAATACAGAATAATCCCTCGGGCTTGGAGAGTACTAGAGCTATAGATTGTCAGGGGAGGGGAGAGCATTCTGAGAAGGTATCATTTTATGCTTGCCTTTCTGTTATATTCTTCTAGATATATAGTTCTTGTGGTCTAAAACAGTTGTAGGAATCTTTGGTTTGACATAATAAACTTTTCCTTTTCCTAGGTTCCTAATAACTTCTAAGAACAATTAGTCTTAAACTTGACCTTTTTCTTTGCTTTGGCAGTAACACTTCTTAGATTTAAACTGCTTCCACTCTTTTCCTATATCTTTTGTTCCAGACTTTAGGAGCTGTGCCTCCCTCCCACCTCCTCCTTTCTAGCCCTGGGAAATCCCAACATGCCACTGTGCTTACATTTCTTCTTCACCCGCTGTGATTTATTCTATAAGAGGCTCTAAACTACAATGTTCAGTCAATAAACAAAATACTAGGGTGGCAGCTTGATGGACCAATTACAGAAAGGTAATTGTAAAAATGTGCTTTTATTTCCTCTAGACATTGTGTGCAGAAGTCATAAAGTGGACTGCACATTACTGAAGTCAAATTATGATGAATGAGTAGGCATGCCAACATTTCGGTATGGTTTTGGCAACTCGTAGATTTATTAGCTGATTAGAAATAAAAGATGAAGACACACTACCCATTGGTTCATTGAAAAGCTGTTCAAATGCTAATATAATGGAACTATTATTTCTGAGAACGTTGATTAAATGTGATATTATACTTCTACAGCATCACTTTTCTGTCTGTAGTCTCACTGGAAAGGATAATCTTTTGTAATAATATCAATCTTGGTAGATAATACCATCAAACTTTAAACCCGTGGAATATTTCACTTAAGTGATGTAATTATGTGAATTTTAAATAATTTCTGTTTTCATTGATTTGTGCTTAAATCAAGATGCCTTGAAATAAGATCATAGTCTTTCTAGTTTCCAGTAATTTCTAAGTGTGAAACTGAAGTAACCAGATGGTTATCTGTTACTTGATTACTTGGGGTTCATTAAGCTCTTCTTATGCAAGGAGCATCTTTTTGCCAACATGAAATTCTCCAGATTAGCATTAAATTCTCCCAAGGACTTTATGCTTGTATAATTTGTACAATTTTGTCAGTATAGATTATACTTGTACAAATCCAGTTTTATCAGGACTTTTTTATTGCAAAAAAATGCACTGAGAAGAGTTAGATGTTGTAGGTTTTCCTATAATGATATTTATTGACTTTATTGTAGTTGATTTGCAGATTAAAAACTCATATGATGATCTAATATATACTCTAATACAATGTCTGTCCTTCCTAAACCTCTGTTTATCTTGTGGGGCTGATGGGAAGTAAGGGCTGGGAGTGACAGAACTGAATCTTAGTGGTAAAACTTTCTGGATGCATATACAGTATAATAAAATACATAACCACACGTGAAAGTGACCTTTCTGTCACTTTTTCCTGACTCATCTTTTCTTATCCTTGTGTGTCTCAGAGACTCTCTTGTTATATTTCCTACAGTGGCTCAAATCCAGTGTTTTATTTAAGTTCCAGTTAGCTATTCAGCATTTACTAAAGATCTGAGTAGGAGGGAATAGAGAGAATTAATTGCAGAAAAATAATGGCCCGTGCAGTAGGGTTTTCTGTTAATTTTATTAGTGGTCTAAGGCAAATTCAGCAAAATACATTTACCTTATACAAGGGGAGAGACAGGCAAACTACAAGATAAAAAGTTTGTAGTAGTACTGTAATGGTTCTAATTGGAAAAGCTCTTATTGGAGGTGAGCTTTATGCCCTGTGTTATTTTAAATCTTATCAGGCTGTTTGGCTCAATAGATTTTGAGACTTGAAAAGTCTCAAAGTCGCAGGTAATTTTTAAAACTGATTTTAAATTTCTTGCCTTTTAGTCATACTGAAATTTCCGTTGTTCTATTAATTTAGGTCAGAATAAATAAGAGTTCCCATCTGGCTTTAACTGTACTATTAATTTTTATATTTATATCAATAGGCCAGACAGGCAGATCATTATCTCTCCGCAACATCAGCAGGAAGAGGATCAAAAGGCAAGACAGCATTTAACCAAGAAAATATATACACATTACACATATGAAAGAGCTGAGGAGTTCTGCTAGCAATTAGAGCCCCAGTGAGGGTCCTGCTGTTGTTACTCTGCAGCCAAGACATTACTGAGCCTGACCTATGCGCTGCATGTAGTTTTAAATGCATAAATATTAATATAATAAAATAACCCACATAGGATCGCCTGTAGATAAGTTGGCTTTTTTTCTGAGATAAGATACAATAACTATAATGTGTTTTCATGGGAAGCTATTTGTGCATGAAGAGAAGAGCAATAGAGAATACAGTGAAAACTATTCTCTGTAGCCCATGATTTGGTAGTTTGTGGGAAAGAATGTGTTTGTGTTGAAAAGCTCTTTTGTACATTTTAGCCACCTACTCAGAGTGAAGGAAATTGCTTGCATGCTTAAGTGTATTGCTTTATTCCCCTGAAATACTGCGTAAAAGAGGGAAAGGAGAACTACAGGCTGTTATGAAGCCCGGTTGGGTGGATGATAGTAATGGTCCATTACTTTGGTCCTTATTCTTCACCAGCAGTCTTAGAGAATAATTAACCCAGCGTAGTGTCATAGTGCAGGCATGTCCACTTTTCAGCAGCGTAATTGTCCTGATTTTGGCTGGGTTAAAGTTAATATTCTTCCTAGCAGCTGGTGTAGTGCTGTGTTTTGGATTTAGAATGACAATAATGTTGATAGCACACTGATGTTTTAGTTGTTGCCAAGCAGTCAAGGACTTTTCCATGTCCCATGCTGCCCTGCCAACAAGGAAGCAGGGGGCACCCAAGAAGCTGGGAGGGGACAAGGCCAGAATAGCTGACTCCAGCTGGCCAAAGGGATATTCCATACTGTATGACATCATGCTCAGGACATAACTGGGGGTTGGTCAAGAGGCAGTGCAGTTCAGGAGCTCCAGGTGGTGAGCAATTGTGCTGCGCATCACTGTTTTGCATATTCTTCCTTTATTATTATTACCATCATTAACCATCACCATAATAATCTTCCTTTTCTCTCCTATTAAACTGTCTTTTATTTCAACCCACTAGTTTTATGTTCTTCTTTTTCAGTTCTCTCTCCAGTCCCATTGGGGTGGGGAGTGAGTGAACGACTGTGTGGTTGTTTTACCTGCCTGCTGGGTTAAACCATGACAGTAACAGATTCCATGTGGAACTATGTGCAGCAAGAAGTTGGCTGTGAAAAGCAGCAGTGCCTGCTGTCTTCAAACTGTCACATATACTGTGAATATTATTTATCATGCTATTTTCTAGTAACCTCCTTTTCATCTATCTACTCCTTAAGAGGTTTAATTCCTATACTACTTTGATCATACTACTAATAGGAGCCTTTCTGTATTACCAGGGTTTTCTTACCATCCCTAGGGAGTGTGGTTAACATATGTATTTTTCTATTATTAAAACAAAAACAACAAACAAACCTTTTCTTCTTTGTGGTAATTGAAAGGACTACTGTTAGTTGCTATCCTGGGTTCATTTTTTGCAGTGCCCAGTGGCTTATTCATGCTGGCTCTACATCTGATTTTAAAGTTTCTTGTTGATCTGGCTCTTCTGTGTGGTTTGTGTGGAGAGAAGAGGTTAATTTTTAAGGAGGTTTGTCACTTGCAGTAACTTGTTCAGGAGGAGAGGCTGCTTTTGTCTTGGTGCTTTTGTGCATACCAGGAAAATATTTTATAAACATACTAACTGCTGCTTACTGTATTTAATGGCTGCCAAATTAGAGTTTGAAATGACATCAAAACAGCAAGAGAATTGAACTCAGTTTCTGGATTGTGTCAGAAGTGGACAGATCACAGCAGATGTACTAGAAAGCATGATTGATATCTCCACAGCATTACAGTGCTGACATACAGGCTGCCAGGAACTGAGTCCATGAGAAGAGAGGGTGAGTAACAAGAGTCATTGAAGCAGGTCTTAATACTTCCACCATACCATCTTCCCCACAGGCCAGGGTGATGTAGGTCTCTGGTGAAGTTGTTATGGCATGAATAAGCCGTACCCCTCATCTGCCACATGGATTGCAATTCAAAAAAGCTGGGATGGAAGCTAGAATCAAAAGTCAGATCAAGAACAACATGCTATCCAGCAGCTTATTACAGTCATCCTATGCAATAATTACTATAGTTATTCAGAGTAAAAGGGGCAACCAAAACCCTGGCTTTTATAACAGAGACTCTTATGAAAGAATGTGTATGTGATGATGTGCATTTCAGGTGGGGTGAGAGAGGCAAGGCTGGGGAGAACAACTTACCAATGAACAGTGCAGGTGTGTAAAACTGCACGTGATAGAGAGAAAGGATAAAGGAAAATATGTGTTATGTTGTTGATGAAACTACCTTGGTATGGCACATGCTTTCATTAATATCCACCAGAACATGGTAATTTCAACAAAGTAATATGATTTGTCAAATGTGCTCTGTAGCTTTAATAATATTGTCCAAGCTGGAAAATATTCAAACTTCCACTTGTAATATAATCACAAGCAAAACACTAACACACCCTGGTAAAGGTGTATGAATGTGGAGTCCAGGAGTTCAATCTGGTGTAGAGATTCATAAACCTCAGGGGTGGATACAAGAACTTGGTTCAGATGAATAATGTTACTGTTTACAGGTTTTGTATCTCTTGTTCTGTCTGAAACTGTTTTCTGTTCTTTTACTTCCTTTTCCTCCATCTGTGACTCCTTGTTTCATAAACCATCCATTGCAAAAGTGTTAGAGAAATGCAAAACTGTAAGCCTAGGAAGAAAAATAATTTGTAAGAAAGAAAATCATATATAAAGTGTTATTTGTTAAAAGACAAAAGATGCTTATTTTAATAACTAATACATTATTTATTAAATAAAATAACAGGGTTGTTTTTCTCCTGCTGCTGTAATTGTGCTATGTAATTCTTGTGCGTTTGTAGCAGCTACAAGACCTGCATAGCCAATGTTTCTTTGTCTCTAATGTAGGCATCATCTTTCTCTCAAGAAACTGGGGATCTAACAGCAGATGTTATCTTTGCTTTATCTGCAGTTAAATCTGGTTTTATTGCTGTTCCTTAGAACACAAAGGGCTGAAGTTTATAATTTTCAAAACTACAGGCTAAAAATACTTATCTTCACAAAAATGATTCATGATGACATTTTACGATGTCATTTACTATTTACATTTTACTATGTAGCTATAACAGAGATTTGCTGTTTGTATGCATGGTGGTATATCAGAGATTTACTGAGATTTGCTTTGAAATTCAGAGATTCTAAAATCCATTGTAGGATTTGAGAACTGCTTCAGCCTGGAAGATTCAAGGTAAATAAACAACATTGGATTTCCAGATGTATCTTCACTATTTGTGTACTTTCTGGGGTAACACATGCCATCCCATCCCCCTGAAACCGTATTATCCATTCAGTTCATGGCCACAATTTGGTCCTCTCCTCAGATTCTCTTCTCCCCTGCAGAATTATATCTGGAGCCATTCTGTAACCAGAAGGCCATCAGAGTCCTGCATCTCCATAGCAGAGTGGCAGTGACATAAACAGAAGCAGAGCCAGCACAGGCATTTTATCAGTGCCACTTCTTCTTGATGTCCTTTGATTTCCCATGAAGTTTTCTCAAAAGTCCTCCTCTGAGGTAAGGTCGAGACTGTATCTGTAGTAATAAATTGAAGAGTGTTGTGGAACACTCCCAGGCACTGGCACTTGATCTCCAAACTTGTTACATTGTTACAATGGTCAGGGTCATCACAGTGGAATGGGATGGGGGGGTGAGTCACTGAATAGAGCATCCTGTCACTGCATTTCCAGTATTTAGGGTCTGGCTATTTGAAGATGTGACTTTAAAGTTCTATGTCTGCTAATGCTTTCTTTAGTGTTAAATATTCTAGCTCTAGATATTGTTGTCTCACAGATGCCCATCACCTGGAATCTCTGCATTCTCTGCCTCAGCAACATACTGACAACTGACATGTTAGAATTAACAAGACATGTAAATATCTCATTTCACTACAAAGATTTTAGAGACATTTGCTTTTTTCTATATTTTTAATAGGCAAGTTGTCCTTCTCTAGTTCTAAGTGAAGTGTCAAATATTTAAGTCTAAGAAAAAGAGAAACAAGAATGTTGCTTCTTTAGTAGGCTTTATCTCAGGGAATTTTTAAGCACTGATACAAACCTCCAAACAGGGTCGCCTGTATCCTTTATGCTTTCCCACTAGAGGATAAAATGGGAAAATAACAGTAAATCTCTTAACTGATGTATCTATGCATCTGGTGTAGATTTGTTTAAGAGAAGACACAATATCTGTGCACATTAATTTTATTGGAAAAATGCCTTGAAATTAAGTAAGATAAATTTGCCTTTTTGTATAATAAGAATAGTTGTGGCACGCAGTGGTCATCTCCCATTTCAAATGAGACACAATGGTCCCAAAAGACATAAAGATTAATATTAAGATACTGTGTACTTAGCTCTTCAGTGTATTACTATTAGTCAGAAATTATTATGATAACTAGCTTTGAATAGGAAATCTGAAACTCAAAGAACAAAGAAATATATAGGAGGTCTGTGAAATATATAGTCTGTCAGAACCATGTTAACAGGAATGTAAGTCAGAAATATACTACAGCTCTTTTTTATTTGATGCCATTGTAAGTCAGTGTGATAAGTGTGAAGGTTACTGTTGATATTTTGGAGTTCACTGTTTAACCCTCCGTATAGGAAACAAAAGGCTGGAATGTGTGAAATACTAGAGAGATAGAAGGACATAGGACCTGACAACCCATAGATAAAAAATAAGGGCAGCAAAACTATTTTACTAATTTCTCTTTCTACTGCTTGTAAGGAACTTGCTAATTCAGTATGTGCTTTTTATACAAAAGGAGTACCCTTTCCCTTTGCATTGCATTTCTACGCAGTTTCCCCTGTGCAGTGATGTAGAGGTCATTTCAAGGCACTTGCATTGGCTATCTTGCTAGACGCTTTGCCTGTGCAAGTACAGTAGTTGTCCACGTGTTCCTGTTTCCTTTTTGTCTAAATTTATGTCTTGATCATAGTTCTATCTGAAGGACAAAATTTACCTCTTAGATCTGCACATCGAAGTTCAACTCTAATAAGCAGCTCTCCCTTTGAGTGGATCACCCAGTGAGATCAATGGGACTCTTGCATGCAGGGTAAGAACAGTGCATTAGAGGTGAGCTTTGCTCTGTACGTTTCAGAGGACATCAGTATCCTAAATATGATTTTTAATTCCTTTTTTTTTTAAGTGCAGACCATATCTTTAGATTCAGCTTCTACATTTGATGCTTGTGCTCAATATAAGGCTGTTACTTTTATCCCTCTGATAACAAAGAGATGACGCCAACACGGGAAGGTACAGCTTAAACTCTAGGCCCAAAATTTATAAAAATTGGAGACTGTATCCAGACAGTCCATTGTGCAGACATATGGCTATTGATGTGTATAGCGAATGCTAAGGGGAATAAAAGAAGAGACCTAGGTCTGTCAGAATCAGTGGGTGTCTGCCCTCCTACTGGTGTGTCTGACTGGCATGGATGTTTTGCTGTTGAAGTACTGGAACTGGACTACAGCAATTGTGCTCCAGCTGGGACAAGCACATGACATCCACATTTTTTAGTCCTATCTTGGATGCTGTGAGGAAGGCAGGCAAGTCTGCTCGGTTTCAGTCAGCCCAGCTTTTATACAGAAATTCTTCTTAGCTCTCCAAGGCAGACAAGAGTCTCAGTAAGGATCCGGTGTAGGAAGGCGGAAGTTGCCTATATGTAGAGCTTAAATCCAGCCAAATGGACTGGAGAGAAGCAATGCAGGAGCGATCTCAGAAAGCGGTTTGTAGAAGGTAATTGTGCAACCTTATTAGGGCCACATTCTTTCTCCTGATTCAGACCAATCACCACATTTAGCTAAAGAGTACAATATTCCTGACAAATATAATTATCTTTTAATGTGTATGGAAAAGGGAGTCGTTTCTAGAATGAGGGAGGGAAACCAGAGATGTATGAGTCCACAAAAGCACACTAAATTCTTACATGTCTGAGGTGATTCTTCTGCAGTTTTGTATCACAGTAGTTTAAATACAGACTAAGGGAGCATATTCTTGATATTCCCCACAGAACAGTTTAACTTGCATACACTAAGGAAATAGGTGTTTAAGTTATTACCAGCCTCTGGCTATCTCTCATTATATTTCTGCAAGAGATTCCTATCCCTATGAGAGGGTCAGTAGAGCAGGGCAGACCCCCATTACTCCAGTTCCTCTTTAGTGGGGAGTTAAACTAATCTGTTTGATTGTAAACTGAGTTAAGTCAAAGGCAATGTGGTTTTCTGTTGACTGTGTTGCAGGGGTGACAACCTATGGCCCTAAGGCAGGTGACAGATGCAGGGTAGTAGCTGTTAATTCAGTTTTTCTTTCTCTATGGAAAGTAAGTGGTGAAGTGTTTCATACAGATACAGTTCATTAGGTGTGGCTTCTAGTACAGATTAAGTCTGATCTTTAGTGAGTTTCTGTACCTTAGTATTTGCACTGGAAAATACAAGCATGACCACAGCAGAATTGCAGTCTCTTTTAACTATATATAGAAGAATTTTCAGGTCCTCCAAAGAAAGCACAAGGGACGGTGTTTTTGTAATTCATTACTATTATAAAAACATCAGTGCAAAACCTGTTCACTACAATGATTTTATATATGTTGGAAACTTAATGGAATCTATATGGATCTCATATTTCAGGTACTTCAGGTGATGCTACCTGCCTATATGACATGCTATAAATTGCTTAATTAGCTGAAAGATGAGAATTGCCAAGTGGTCTGTCTCACTGGACTAAAGCTGTGCTGTTACTGTTTGCTGTACAGTTGGTTTAGTGGAAATTAATTCTTAGTTGTAGTCTGTGCTAGCAACATGAATGAAACTGAAGAAAGAACACTCCTGGATGGGACAGCCATCGTTAATCTTACTAATTAGTTGTTGATGTCAAATGTATTTTTTAAAAATAAATAAAAATACACATTCTGGGGAATTGGACCTGTGCTTAGTACTGGGAAAATGCTTCAGCTAATTTTAATTTTGACTTCTTTTTCTCTTTATATTATTCTGTTCTTTCAATCTAAATATTTTAAGGGTATTCTTTTTTTCTCAAGGCTGTATGAGGTCCACAGGAGGAAGTCTATAGCTTTCATCTTGATTTATAGAGATGATGATAAAAGTTTAGTCTCACAGCTTGTTGCCCATTTCTGTGCTAGATTGCTGCCTACAGCATATGTTCAAAGACAGGTTGCCCATAGTTGAATGTAGCTTTATTTCAGTAAACATAGCCTACAGTAGAAACATTGAATTTAGGCTAAACTTGCAGAGAGATTGGAAGAAAAACACTATGTATAGTGTTGGGTTGCAATTAGCTCTGATATAACATTTATAAGCCTGGGTGGCTATGCTAGAGGGATAGAAGTGGATGGGGTTCCATCCCTGTTTCGGATGTCTGTGGTAGTCATTGTTTGTGGCTCAGGGTGTACAGAAATGAGACACTGTCACTTGGGTTGTATGAATACATCTTCTTGTGAATCAGTTTCCTGTGTGTCTCAGGAACCTGTCTCTCAGATATCATGAGTGATTTCTGTGCAAGTTTATCATGCTATAGAGGGGAAACAATATGAAGCTGCAGATGAATAAGTAGAGAATCATTCATCCCCAGGTGAGGAAGAAGACAACTGCTTCTTCATGCCTCCTCTGAAATCTAGGAATTAATATTGCTTTGAAATATCTTTCACTGTTATATATATATTAATATATATTAAAACCCCCTTTTTTGTATATAACCTTTATATACACACATACTTCGTACATATGGGCTATATACACTCCTATGTTAATAACAGAAAAGAAACTGCTTACTCTTATTGATGAGTGCCTTCAACATTAATTAGTTTAATAATGAAATTAATGTTATTTATATATTAATAATTGCTGACTGTAGGAGGGCATTCTCACTTTTACCAAAAGAGGACATGTGCTTATTTTCTTTTCTGGAGTAAGCATTCACTGACACTAAAATACAGTATCACCAAACAAGGACATTTTTAAGTAAAAGACTGCATATGCTTTAGGGTCACTCATTCTTAATATTCTGAATGTTTTGTCTGGAGTTATTGCAATAAGGCTCTGCTACAGCACAACAGGCAATTCTTTGTGCAGACCTGTCCATAGGTTGGAGCCCACTCCTGTCAAAATTATTGCAATGCAGAAATCCAAAATCACAAATCTCTTTCGGTATTAACTGCTTGGTAATGAAGGGGCAGCGTTTATTTTTCTTCCTTCTTGTTGCTGAGGTAGGGCTGTACAAAGTGCCATACAAAGCTTCAATGCCATTGCTAATGATGGAAATATCTATCACTGTCCTACAGGACAGACAGCAAAAAGATTTGCACTAAAAAAAAGAAATATTCAGGTTAAATGCATCAGATTGAATAGAAATTGTTTGTTGCTTTTACTAAAATTACTTGAAATGGAATAAAGTGAAGGATGTTGCTAGAACCACATGGTGAAGCAGTGGTTCATTAAGATCATCATCCATAACCTGCCTGTCACACACCCCTTGTAGAGACCAGATTGTCTGCTGTAGGAAAGTTCAGATTAATCTATCCCTTATGTTGTCATACTTGCTGGAGTGGCAGATTAAGATTCTATTTTTGGTGCCTAATTTCTAAATTAGCAGTTTTCATCAAACCATGTTTACTGCTGTCACAGAAGAACAAGCTGGGATGTGCACAGTCTCACTGAGTGACGTGTAATTATAAAAAGCTGAGGATATGCCCTTGTGCTTGCTAAATGAGATGGTAGCAGTTCTTTTCCTCTCTGAATATACTGATGAGCTCTTTTTTTTTAGCGTATATTTAGTTGGCACATTCTTTAATAGTTAAAGTACTGGGAGGTTTTTCCTATCAACAACTGGTAATTGGTCAAATTTAAAGATTTTTTCTTTAGTTTAACAATTTTCTGACTCTTTTGTACAGTTCCTGTTCCTGCTAAGTGAGTACTTAATATATTGTCATTGTTTGAATACGTTTTAAGTCACTGAAAATTAGAAGAAAATGTCTTTCTCAGCTCTCATGAAAAAAGATGTCAGTCTTCCTAAGGTTAAAACATATCCATGTCTGGCTTGCCCTGTCTGGTTGTGCAAAAGGTGGGAGATTTAAGAATGCTTGTGAATTTCCAGGAGAAGTTCTAATAAGTGTATCAAAGTGAAATAAATTATTTTGCTTCCTGAAGTTATGTTCATTGTCGATATACACACTCAGTTCTCTAGGAACTGAATTTGGATTGACTTCCATTCCTAAAATTAGCCTTTCAGAAAATTGGCATTGTTCAGATAAATTGGAAACAACCCACCAGACTCTTTTTTAAAGGTCTTAAAAGATGTTAGGCTTCCTGGGAAAAGTCTCTCATCAGCTGGGTAGTAACCATCATGGGGAGTGAAAGGTAAAGATTGGGCAACCAGGACCTGCAAACCATTAGNGGGGTGGGGGAGGGTCTGAGGAGAAAATGTTTGCAGAAAGGAGGATATGCTGAATGTAAAGGGAGAAGTCAGGATAATGGCCAAGATCAGTTCAGGTTCCTGTGTACTAACTGCCCAGTGGAACATAGTTGTCATTCAGCATGTAGCTGGTATTCACAGCACATTAATAGCCTGTTGATGCAGAGTGGTAACTCAATTTCAGATGATAGCACTCAGTATAAATATGCAAATGTTTTTGGTGTATCTCCATGTTGTGCTAATTAATGTTAGTTAAGCAAAACTAGTTCAGAGGGATTTTGAGTAGGTCATCTGTTTCTCTTAGAGATATTCAGATTAGTTATGGTTTAAGAGTTCCACATCATATGAATTTAAAAAACATTCAGATTCATCTTAGTAAAGAAATCTTAATATCAAGGTACTCATTTGATTTACATTTCATTAAGGCACATATGCCTGGATGATGAAGGATCATTTATATTTATTAAATATATATATGACATAGTTAAGTATCTTAAACCGCTCTATATTCAAATAATAATTACACATCGAAATATTATCACAGAGTGGATAGAATATTTTTAACTTCAACATCTTTTATTTCTCATTCCCCTGTGTTACCTTATCAGGAAGGTCATTCAGGATAAGCAACTGAATCTTTATTCAGACTGCAGTTTTTTGAAGAAGGGTCTAGCAGTCTTGAAAAGGACTCGTAATCACTCCTTTGGATTTCTTTAGATATGTTTGCTGAACTCCTCAGGGAGTCTTTGATATCCTGACACTTCATGTTAGTGCAGTGTGTTTGCCAAAAATATTCTTTGTCAGAGAGGTTGCAGAGCTTTTTCTGTTTGCCTCTTGAAGTTCCATGGCACACAGATGCCTATAGTGAGAAAATGAGATAAAGAAAATGGTGTAAATGTAATTGCTGTCAGCTATTTGGTGCAACAATTTGAAAAGATTTTTCATGAAACAGTGGAGGACCAGTGGCTCATTCAGAATAGAATGGTAAACATTAGATTTTGATTAAAGCATCTAGAATGTATACAGTGGAGTTCCTTAAAAAACTCCCAAGGAGAGATGTTTCAAGTAGTACTGTGAAGATCAAGTTATTTCAGATTGGTGTTACTCGCTTAGCCCTGGTTATGGAAGTAGTACACAGTAGTACACTATTATCTCCAGATAACAATAGATCTGCAAACAGTATTTTAGTCCTGGAAATGCTAAGGCATTCAGATTGTACTTTCCCTTTCTCTGGTAAAGACTTCTTACCTGTTACTTCCAGAAATATAGACATAGAACAGCACTAGAATAAATCATAGAGATTTCATTCCACTCTCATAAATTGTTGCCTAAATTGTCAACACCTCTTCACTATTAGGATTAAGTAAACTAGCTTTTATAAGTATGAGCAACTTGATCATTTATCTTAAGCCCCAATCTATCTTCTTCTTGTTTTTAAAGGTAAGATATAATATTAAGTGAAAATAGGAATTGCTTCCCTGAGGAAATTTTACTGTGATCAAAGCAATCTGACTGTGCATGAGTGAAAACAATGCCTAGCTTAATGAAATTTAAAAGAAATTAGATAAATAGATGAAATGGAGGATTCCAGACAAATTGTATAGTAACTAAATGCAGAATACTGAGCCTTAATGTTGGATGTGGAGGAGAGAATAGTACTAGTAAACTAGCTCACAAAATGTATCCTTTTGAAGAAAAGGAAGGTAAGCATGTGGAATTAGCTTTGGGAGAGGTGGATAGCACTTGGTTATGTTAAATTACTTTGGGATTGATATAGGTGAAGGGTAATGAGAGAGGAGATTAAATCAAAGGAGAAGGGAGGAGCAGAGTTATGTAGAGCTTCCAATGTGAGGGCAGGAAGACTGAACTTTAATTTAAAAAACTACTTTTTAAGGAAAATGTCATTTAAAAAAATCTATATTAATAAAGATTCCTATGCCAGAGTGGTGCAAAAGTGATTCTTCCATCATCAGGCCTGCCAAAAGAATAAACATGAAGTGGGCCAGAACTAATTGCCTGCCAGATCCAAATACAGACTGAACTTGAAATAATTGTTCATTTCTAATTCTGGTTTAGAAGTCATAAGCTTCAAGGAATTTGCTGTTGATTGATTTAATAGCTTTTATACTTGTCATCATATCTCATTTCTGAGGGGCCCAGTTTGTATGTTCTGCTCACAAATTTAGGATTATATTGCTTGGGAAATAATCCTTCCCAGATCTGATTGATGAGGTAATCGAACATTTGGAAGGGTTACTTATTTATAATTGCACTGCTTGATTTGTCCACATTTTGTCAGTAAAAGTGCTTCAAAAATGAGGGTCAACTTTTTTTGTTTGCTTTTATCATCCAATCTGTGGGGTCAGAAATGCCATATTCATTTAGCAGTGTCTAATGATTTTCTTTCCTCCTCCTCTTTAGGAAGTGTGCCTTGCCATGTGGGGAACCAGAGAAAGGTAAGAAAGACCCTTTTTTTAAATTCTTGTCTACCTAACTAACTGTATCTGGGGGCAAAACACGTTTCCTCAGGAGACTGCTTACAAGGAGGTTTGAAACAATATGCCACTAATTAGAAGTTTTACAGGTAAACACTACAGTATTCCAGGGTGTGATGCAAGTGCATATGTAGTTGAATAATTGCCATATCGTTCCACACATATTCAGCCAAGGCTAGGAATTGTGATTTTGCCTGTTTTATACAGCTGTCAATTTAACTTTAGAGGTTCTCTTCCTCTACCCCACTAAACCCTAGTGGATACAATTTGTTTTGAATGCATTTCAATTTCTGCAAAGAGTTTTTTTCATCAGAAAAAATAAATAAGTGTTAGGTTGACTTAAAAGTCTCCCATTTTTCTCCTGTCTTCTTCAGAGAAAGATGAGAACAGGTTTTTGGGTCCTAATCTATTGCACTGGCATCTACATAGCACTTAGTCTTTACTGCTTTTCTACCTGATGCAATGGCTAGCAACATAGGTACTCTATTGAAATTATGTTTTCATCTTTACAGCCTAGTTATTTAATCATGGTGTAGTGATGCCAGGACAAACACTGCTTATTTTTCTCTAGATCTCCATCTCTGTATCTGTCTCTTGTGTTTTCTTCTTAGGCAGATGCCCAAGCAAGTAGACTGGGGAGCAAATGTTAGGGTCAAATGCCATTTTATGTTACATGCTAACTGAATTGCAGCATTTAGCAAAATCTTTCCTATCCAATAGCTGTAGAGGTCTGTATATTATCATTTTAAAGATGCAGGTGTGAATAATTCTTAAGTTCTGGTTGTGTGCTATAGAGACAAAAGCTATTCTGTCACCTTTCTTAAAATTAGGATAGACTCCCTTGTATTCTTTCAGTGGCTTTTAGATCTGTTTGTCTAGACAGAAGAAAAAAAGAACAGATTGTCCAAGTTTTGTCTGGTTCTATAGTAGTCCCTGGGTAACAGGGCAGTCCTTTCTGGAACACAGATTGGACAGATGTTGTGAGGTTTGGCAAGGTGGTAAAGGAAGAAGAGTGGGCAATAAGGATAGCGCAGTGGTCTATGGGGTGGGGTCTCTGGATAACTGAGTATCTGGGGGACCTCAAAGTCCTACAGCTTATCTTTATTGTAAAGACTTAAAGTATGAGCTTAATGGAAGCATCATAGGAGCTATATAAAAGACAACCATATGTTACCATGCAGCAAAAGTTAGTTTGTTTTCATGACAAGTATGTCTTTGGCCTGTACGGATTTTAATCCTATCACTATATCTCAGATAATTATCTGCTACATTACTGTTTTGAAATGTTCAGCTTTCAAACACCTATGTTCATCATTCGAATAGCACTTCATTAGGGAACAATTTGAAAGATGGAGAGACTCCTAATTTAAAACCATTAAAATGAAAGTTGTCAGTTGCAGTGTTCACCTGCACCTTTGGACTATGTAAGTGGAAGAGGATTTCTGTCTTACTCAATCCAGCCACTTCTCAGAATTCAAAGTTCAGGAAGTAAAGCTGGAAATTAGGAACAGATAATTGTGCAAAGCACAGACAGGAAGGCTACAGTATAAATGTGGGTTGTTACCTGAGATCATTACCAAATAAGCTCTTCCCCTGTATCGAAATAAAATATATATTTACATCTATTGGATGTGAACAGCTAAGTATCTTTCTATTACCTTGGATACTGTCCCCTGTCACCCATTGGTTTTGCCAGTGTAGCATGGCTATTTTATTTTTTGCAATAATATTTTGTTTTGATTTGAGCAGGTTGGTAAACAACTGAGCTGTGATAATTACTTCAGTAGTCTGTTTGGTTTTATTTCCTCCTTGGGATAGCCTGTGTAACTGGGTTTGTACTGCCTGTTCCTCAGATATATGTTTTGGTATTGGATATACTGTCTTCTAGACAAGTTTATATTAGAGTTTTATAGATTTTATTCTTCACATTTTTATTTTTTCCACCCTTTCCCTGTCTTTTCATAGAAATTATTTACAATTACATTTTGCTATTAAAAGAAAGGATATTATGTTAAAATGCAACTTTACAAGAATTTTATTGTATGTGTATGCACTGTAGGAACAGACTTCTGTGCTCAGATAAGCCTTAACACCTTTCTCAACCCCCTTTCTGCTCCAAGTGCATACTATACTTTCATTAAGATACAATGCACTTGTGTTAAATTCTCCATTAGTATTTTGAGTCTTGGGTTCACCTCAGTCAGTGTTATCCAAAGGGGGAGTCAGTTTATTCAGAATGTGTTGTTTCTGCTTTTGCCCAGCTCTGCTGAATGCATGAAAATGTTTTCAACATGATCATACTGCTTCAGACAGGGATGGTTGTCTAAAAGGAATAAAGGGAAATCCTCAGTTGTGTCATCTGTGGTTCTTCAGTAGATCAACTTAGCTGTACAATAGCTGGTGCAAACGTCAGTGCCAGGATCCCCATTTTGTTGTGTACAGAGGGTACAAATGCAATATATTGACTTTTCCAGGAAAATTCTTGCTATTGCTGTTTGTCTATGTGCAGTTTGGAATGTAGTTTAGAGAAAAACAGGTTATATTCTATTCTAGTTCATTCTGCTTTTAATAATAGTTACTCTTCCAAATTTCAACACATTCCTTTGTCATCCCATATATGTATGGTAATGATGAGATGCACTTCCTGCAGTGCTAGTCTGTTCTTTTAACAGTCCATATGAGTGACACAGATTAATAAAATGTGGCATTTCAGGATCCAGAGTAAAATATGAAATAAAAAATGACTGTTTGAGGAAAAATTAGTCATATGCAGAGGGACCTATTAAAGTTGCCTCACATTTCAAGCCTTTGTTCTGAGCATGTGTGACTGGAAGTGCAAAGCTAGGCTGTCAGAATTTGTTTAGCTAATGACTCTAACTTGTTAAAATTTTAACCATGGCTCCTTTTGTTGTGCTTCAAAGGATTCATAATGTTCTTTATATTAATTTGTCTTTTATTCTTGAAAATACAAATTTTTTTAGTTATTATTTGGACATTGATTTGACTGCTCAGCAAATACTGTTTATATGTAATTTTGATTTTGAATACGGGGTTCAGTATAAAAAGAATCTGCATAAAATTCATAGCTCATACACAGGCACTTTTTTGTTATCCACTATGACATGAGATACAAATCAAGTGTGAGAAAAGCTTGAAGCTAGACTGTAAGATGTGAATGTTAAAATCTATCACAGCTCTACTGTCAGAGAAATACACATTTTAAAATCCATGGTCATGTATAATAATAGGCTGAAACACAAATGGTATGCTCAAACATAAAACTTTAAGAACACTTTTGTCTGAGAAGAACTTGAAAACAGTCCTAAAAGTACACTGTGTGAAGGAACTCAGACTGATGGTAAGTTTTCAGTGTGGCACTACCAGGCCCGTTATCTTTATTCTGTCTCTGGGTGTTGAGCAATAATAAGGAAGGGTTTTGCTTTCTGTGATTAGCTTCTGGGTAACCATCTGGTTACAAAAATGTAGACGTGGCCCCTTGCCATGGGGTAAAGGTGATGCATAACAGTTTTGGTTTATGATTATGTTTGGCACTGTTCTGTTCTGCGATCAGTCCCTGCCCACATTGCAGACATTTTGCTCCCTGAATTGATTCCAGAGCCCAGCAGTGTAAACGGAGTCGATCTTGTGTTTTTCAACAGGCTTTGGATTAAGTTCTGTTCCATAACCTGCACCTTACACAAACATTGAAAACCCGGAACCTACTTCTCCCAGTATGCATAGGGAAGTGGGCTAACCCATTCCAGGATAAAAAGAGGAGTTTTTCATTAGATACATCCAAACACAGTTGTTTACGTGTGCATACCCTCTTGGTTGGCAGATAAAGGGCCTCCTGAAACACCCGTGGGCTTTAGAAACACTTTGAAAGGATGGGTTCAAACCAAAAGCAGGCATACTGAGATCATACATGGAAAATCGGTCTCCGTAAAGGAAAGAACTGAACTTTTTGCTTCTCACCTAGAAAAACCTGATCAGGAGCACCAGATTTCACAGGGAATGTAATTTCTTTTTCATTTGCTTTTGATGGAGTTGAGTTCTTGAAGACATTGCATGAGGAAATAAGCAGTCTTACCCTCCCCATTAATCTGTGTTTCTCTTGATTCTGTTAGTCTCTCTTAGGACAGTTTCAAACCCACCTGTCCATTACTTCTTTTGCAGTAAAATATATGTGTTAAAAATACAGCTTGATGGAATTTCTCATGTCATAAAATGTCAGAAGGATCATAATTAAATTATTTATCTGGTCTGTGAGTTGAAAACTACACACAATAACAAATCCCTTTAGTACTTGCAACCAAGAAGTTATTAGTTAGATCTGCTCTCAAACCAAGGAGCACTAAAAAGAAGGTATCAGGCATAAGTCAGGTCATAGAACCATGAACAAGGTAGTAGCATTTAAAATGCACTGTGTTCACAACTGGACTGTGTTAATAATTGTACTTTTATACTGCATTGATTGGCCCAGGTAGATTGCATTGGCTTGATTAAGTGTAGGAAATGTTTATGCGTAGAAATCTGTGCAGCCCTTATGAAAGATATGTGAATCCTAAGCACATGCACACACATTCAGTACATGATTTGTGTTTTCTTTCTGATATAATGACAAAATAAACTACAAGGAGAATTACACTCTCAGTAATGCGAAGGACTTCCTAGTGTTTTTGGAAAATAGGTATTGAATAGCATGCCACCAAGTGTGTCTCACTATATGTATTACTTGCATTTTCGCAATTCCCGTTGTATTTACCAGAGCCAAAGATTGGTTGCCAGTGTCAAATAGTGACCTTCTGAACCAGCCTTTCCATCCTTTTTGCAGTGACAACTTTGTTCTTCTCCTTGTGTGAAGCTTGAGATAGTGTTCCCTTTCTGTCTCTTCATAGCAGAGATTTTGTCATGGCAGTTACCAGCGAGCATATGGAGGCAGCAGCCTTCTGGGCATCAGAAGCTGCAGCATCAGAACACGCCACATTAGTAGACTAGATGAAGGATGCTTCCTTGTTGATAAATACCATGTAAAGTTTTCTATCTGCATGAAAATATGTGTAGTTTTCTATGCAAAACCAAGGGGATTCCGAACACCGCCCAGATTGGAAATGCACACTCAAGTATGTGGATGGTCTAAGATGCCCGTATGCTATGGCATATTTTTGGATTTCTTTTTGATTAATATTATGCTTGAGTGCATCCATCTGTCTGTGTACCAAGTGCAGGTTTCAAAGGAAGATAAGTGATATACATCAATTAAAAATGCAGGCAAAGTTTAGGACTTCAGCAAATTTCAATAACTTTTTAATTGTAAGGTGTTGCCAGATTGAAATGATAAACAAGTTTATATGGTTTTCAAAATAAATTAAATCCATTTAATAAATGTAATTAATAAAAAACTCTGAGGCTGAATCACACTTATGGCTCTCCTTGTTTCAAAAGATCAGGAAAACACAAGAGAGAAGCAAAAGATATTTTGTAGTCATAATAGTCTAGGATGGACTTGGTTAGATAACTGCAGTCATTTCCTAGAGACTAAGCAAATAATATCAGAGTAGTTCGGCAGGTCTGCAGTTCACAAAGCAAAAGCTATGTCTGTATTTTACCATAGACATATCTAACCTACCCTGCAAACTCTGATTCAAAAGTCAAACTTCAGCTTTCCTAAAGCTGTGCCTTTAAATCCATTTTGAGTAGTGGATGCATTGTCTGTGTCAGGCTTGGAAATGCAAGCTATTAGCCTAGAAGTTACTGAGTGAAATAAAAAAAGCAAAAAGCCTATAAGAAACTTAACCCATACAGTTTAGCAATCACTAAACCAGCTAACAAATAGAGACGATTTAAATTGCTTCACAATGCCAGTTGCTTGCAGAATACCTGCCATCCTCTTGATAGGTTAAAAAATAATCTATTTGCAGCTCTAAGGTTGAAGAATGCAATGAATTTAGCAAGCTCAAGCCTCACTGCACTTGTCTTTCATGCTACCAAATGTGTGCTTTTAAGATATTATACTGTTTCACACCTGATTGAATAAAGAATTTAAGAAGATATCTTCTCACGTTCTTAAGTCTCTTATCATTTCTTAATGTTGGAACACATACGTGCCAGTATCCATGGGGCAGTTGGAAAATACTTATAAAAAATAGCATTGCTGATGCTTTTAAAGCTTTATTTGAATATCTAAGGAAGACTTAGATTTCATACTTTACAGAAAAAGTACACCATTTATCCACAGTGAAATATCCTATACCACAGTATACTCCTTTGAAAATAGTGGTTAATGACATAAGGGTCAGTAAATTGCAACCTTAGGGTGATAGACTAACAATGACTAAATTTGTCACTAGTGTAACTCCATTACAGCTAATCAAATTAATGTTGAAATGATTTGGCCCAGTGAATCTGCAAGTAATGTCTTCTGAGAGACTGAAGGACATATGGTTACTGTGTGTTTTAACAGTGATGTTCTGTGACAAGTTTCTGAGTTCTAATCTAAACTGTGTGAAATCAAATGGTTTGCACAGCAGAAATGTATTATGTTCTTACCTATCAGTATCTTCCTTAAAGGTTGCATATTGCTAAATACCTAAATTTTCCCAATATTTCTGCATTTGTAGGTAGCTATTTCTAGCTTTGTTTCATACATCTGTTAAAGAAATGTGGTGATGGTGGTGCATTCAGCCAAATTTCAATACATATGTATGTTTACAAAGGTGTTGATAGATATTTTTACCTATTTACTTAGGTTTAGATATTCCAGATGTACCAAGTATTTGTAACGTTTTGTGCTTTAAATAATTCAGTGTGTTTGGAGGTATTTTAAACAAAAACTGCCTTGGGATATCTGTAGGTCATACATTCAGTAAGAATCGGCTTCTCCATTAACTAGCACTGGCATTGAATCAATACAGTGAGAGTTATGCTGGCAGCTTGTTCATTTCAGCTTCATCAAAATGTGAAATAAATATCCAAATTTCACGACGGTTTATCTGAAGCAGAAAGAATCTCAGCGACTAATTTTGCATCTGAAATGGATGAAAGACTGAGCACAGGATCTTGCATGTTGAGAGGTTTGTTAGTAAGTAAGCATTATAGTTTTCCTTGTTTCTCATCACAGTTCTGTTTGGGTGTTGTGAGGTTTTATTTAGAATCCAGGTCTGTGTGGCAAGAGCCCACTTACACACCTGTAAAATTCACTGAAACTCTGTAAGCCACCTAGTGAGGTAAATATATAAAACCACACACACACGTTAGGGAATGAAAATGTCTGCTTTAAAAGAATGATAAAATTTTTGCTCAAATCTCATCAAGAGGAGGCTAAATTAAGTTAATGATACATGCCTGAGGTTGCAAAATCTCATACAACATAAGACTGGCTTTCATATGCTTCAAGATACCTGTGTTTCTGTTAGTTCATGTGTGTGCAAAATATTCTTGGTCAGATCAAAAGTGTTTAGCATCAGTATATGTTAGGTACTTTTCTGCTTATAAACTGTCTTCTACAGCAAACTGACCTTTCTCTGAATAGGTCAACATCTTAAGAGAGCCCAGGGACCACCATCTGACCTATGCTACAATGATGAATTTCTAGACTATCTTC
>VZTU01008519.1:340-26768 GCA_013400835.1 Zapornia atra | reverse complement strand
GAATAGATAAAGAAAAAAAGACATCTAATTTCCAAACATAAAGAACATCAACTACTTTTTAAACCCTCATACCTACGTCTTGGTTTGTGACAATGCATTTGTATTCTATCTGGATGTGTAAAATTTGTGCATGAACAATTTTATTTTGCTAATGCTAATTCAAGGTAAGGGTGAAACACATAAACCAGTATTTATGACTATTAAGCAGCTTTTGGACTCCTGGAAAAGGAATGAAAGGAGAAATGAAAAGGGAAAACAGAAAATGGAAAAGGGAATGTAATTGTAATTTTACACTCCAATTCAATCTAATCATTGGTCATACTCCTCTACCTGTAGAATCATTTGCAGTTTCATTCAAGTTTATATCTGAACAGATATGTTTGCAGAATATTTGCCTTTGGTACTCTTCAATTTAAAAATCATAGAGAATTAAGAGGGCTTACATTCTGTCAAATCTACATGCCTCATAATAGTAAAATCTTAAAAACAGGTAAAGAAATTAAAGAAGCTAGCAAGGGAGAGCTATGACTGATTCATTCATAAGTGAGCTTATAACACTCTTCCAAAGGACTGTAAATCCCCATATATCAGCTTTGTAAAAACCTGCTGCCTCTTCTTCCCACACAGATAGTTGGGAATGTCTCAGAAGTGAATGTAGCTGGTGCTGCCCCTTCTATACTACAGAATTCACTGGAAATTCTCTACAGTCTTCTTGTAGCTTCTCAGATCCAAGGGCATGAGAGGGCTGTGGAGAAACTATTCTTCCCTATACACTATATCACAAAATTACTTTCAGTCTGTTTATTTATTGCTGAAATGTAGATAATTTTGTGAGCAGAGGCTATGAATCTGGTTAGAAAGAACATGAATAAAACACATGTCAGCTGAAAGACAAATGTATGAAACAGCCTTCTGTGAAGATGACCTGAAGGTAACATTCTTCTGAATCAAGTACTTATGAGTAAAAATACACACTGCTTACTATATTCCATGTGCAGAGGGTAGAAAAGCAAAATAATAGAGGTTTTTCACAGCGCAAACTCCACTACAGCTACTTCTAATTAAAAAAAATGTGTATTCTATGTTTGAGGCTAAAAAATTCTTTGGAACAATGCCATTCATTTTCTAACAGATGTCAGAGTATATTAGGAAGTCAAAAGAAAATACCTTCTTTTAGTATCAACATAATAATTAAAGCACAAAAGGGCCTAAAGGTTATATAGTTACCATTTTTGTTTCAGTGTGTTTAGGTTTGTTATTTGTCTGGTTTTTTTAATGTCTGAAAATGTAGACTGCTGTAAAGCAAGAAAAGTAACGTGAGGGACAAACAATACCTGGTTCACCCTAGTTACAGCCCTGAGGTGGATTTATGTAATTCCATAAGTAACTCATAGGTTTGTTTAAACACGTAAGTACCCACTTGAGTAATAAGGTATAGGACAGGACCTTTCATTTCTTCTTTAGAACCACAGAGTTCAGTGAATTCCAAATACACTCTCCTTAGAGAAAAAAAAAATCCAATTATCAGAGCTTTGGTACCCAGATTAAAGATATTTTTCAAGTTGAAATAGGGACATAGAGTACATAAGTTTTCTGCCTTTTTAGGAGAGAGCATTGTTTTCAGTGGGTTTCTTTTTTATGGTAAAGTTGAATAAATTGTAATTTCTCTATCTAGGTTCAGCTATTATTTTCCTTTAAGCTTATTTTTAAATTTAATTTTATCACATATGATTAATACACAAGGACTAATTGCTTAATCTCTTTTGAAGAGAACATATTCAAAAAGAAGTTGGTTGAAGTCATCCAGAGCTGGCTTTTTAAGTTAATTGTAGGAGAGACCACGCTAAGGGTTCCAGAGGGACTATTTGGCTTTTGTCTGCTAATAGTGCTGTTATTGTTCTGCAGATCCCACTCTACAAGGGACTGAAAAAATGAGAGCGTCTTAGCTTTGATCACTTTTTCTTTTCCCAACCTACATCCCTGGAAATAGGAGCCAGGACAATTCATTGACTAAAAAGAGGGGCATCCTGTAGAAATAACCTTCCCCTCACCTCATCAGTGCCAGTTTTCAACATATCTCAGCCAGAAGATGGGCAGGACTTGCACTCTACAAGCCAGGGTAGACTTTGCCCTCTCCTCTTATAGTCTATGTCCTTCTAATCCTGAAAGTGTTCCTCCACCACTGTTTTCGTTCCCAGCAGAAGACAACCCTGTTCTCTTAATGAGTACATAGTCTTCAGCAAAGCTTTGAGTAGTAGCATTTCATGTATTTTCCCAGAAAATATAAAAAAATACTGTAAATTAACATCATTCAACACCTCCATGACCAAAATGTTACATGTACAAAAGAGCTGTTTTGATGAAGCTCAAAGTACTATACCGTAAGTTCTCTGTAATTTAAGCAGAAAGAGCTACTTGACCTCCCAGCATTTCCTTTAAGTTATCAATAGAATTGGCTTGGTTAATTTCCCTTACTGAGCAAGTAACCTGAAAAATATTTCAGGTCTAAGGTGTAATCTTTCTTGTAACTGAGACATTTAGTGCAGTACTGACACAAAATGTGTTGTACTTGCCCATCCCAGCCAAATGGATAGCTCTTTGGATCATGTTTTGTCTAACTGGATGGTAAATCAGAAGGAAAAGGCCAGGAATGTTCTAATACAAAGGAATCATGCTCTTGAAATTTAATTCATACCTGTTTAGATCTGGCAATGACTGATCAGTACACATTTGTAGATTAATTCCCATTTAACATCTTCATTTCAAAGCAAAGTATTTTTTCTTCAGGAAAAAAAAACCAAACTTATATCTTATAGTTCACTTTAATGTAAATCAACATTGTATTTTTGTTTCAGTGGTTGAATTAAAATTTTGTAGATCACATCTGTGTTAAAGCTGCAGTAGTTTTGGGAATTTGTGTCAAGAGCCTTGTAATTTAGAGCATCCTCATCATCAAGCAGACTCCAAGAATGCCACTTTTCTCTATGTACCTTTCTTTGGGAGTTCAACCCCAACATACCTTTAACCCTCATTCCTCACAGGATCCAGCTTCTCTTAAATGCAAAATTCAGTAGCATACAGGCTTTTTTTCCTCCCAGAAAGTAAGCAGAAGCAGCTTTCCATTGTATATTTGTGCTTACTTAATTGAAAAGCTGTCTGAACAGAACATCATTTTCCATTCTATCTGCCTTTATCCAGGCAGAATTCAAAATAAATCTTCTACATTTGAGATTTCCCCAAAATACTAGTCTCTCCACAGCTCAGGTTAGGAGGGAAATGGAGGATTGGAATATTACTTTCCTAGTGTTTCTTGTAAAAATTCAAGTATACAGAAGAGAAATTTTGGGTACAGACAGTATGTCCAAGCAGGACCATAGTTTTTAAGTGAATGATCCGTGTTCTGATACCTGCCCCTGGGAATTTTCTGTCATTGTAAAAAGCCATCAGATACTATGTTATGCTACATCATCACAGTATGATTCCTCCACAGCCTGGAGAAAAGAAGACTAAGGGGGGATCTTATAAATGTCTATAAATATCTCAAGTATGGGATGCAGGGGGAAATGGCCAGCCCCTTTTCAGTGGTCTGTGGAGACAGGGCAAGGGGCAATGGCTGCAAGTTAGAGCATAGGAAGTTCTGCCCCAACATGCAGAAAAACTTTTTCACAGTGAGGGTGACAGAGCACTGGAACAGGCTGCCCAGGGAGGTGGTGGAGTCTCCTTCTCTGGAGATATTCAAGACCCATCTGGATGCCTATCTGTGCAATATGAGCTAGGGAGCCTCCTTTGGCAGGGGGTTTGGACCCGATGATCTCTTGAGGTCCCTTCCAACCCCTATGTTTCTATGATTCTATGATTCTATTATTCTATGTCACAGGTATTAATTGATTTATTTTTCTAAAAATTCTGTGTAGAAATGCCATTGCTAGATTGTTTTCACAGAAGGGTAACTGAGGCTAATTTCAGACAAAAAACAAACAAACAAACAAATAAAGAGGAAAAAGTTGATGCATGTTGCATATGACTTCCCAGCAAAATTATTTGGAACTTTGTCCTGAATATCAACAAATACAAAACATCATTGATTTTTCCCAGGATGATTTCTATAGATCTGTATATAAAAAAACATGAGATAAAGACCTTTTTTATATGCAGAGTAGACTGGCTGTGACATTGCCACTATTTTCCTATGACAGTGTTCACAGAAATTTAGAAAAATTCCTTTAGATTTTATCAGTTATTAATGTGACATAACATCCCTCTTCATTGGCATTGCAGAAAGAATTAAGATTGTATTGAGAGTAACAGCTTCAGTATTTAAAGTAAGCTTCAATGTCTAAGTCAGTTAATTATTATTTTTAAACTGAAGTTGATACAAATTATTATTTTTTCCAGCACAGAATACATTACAAATAGCTCCAATCTATATGGCAAATATGTCTTATATATGAAAAACAGATAGTTTCCTGAAGAAATTTCCTTTCATTTTTGTAAGACGATACGTGCAGTGCCCTCACCTTAAACTCTTCTTTTCAGCTTGGCTTTGTCAGAAAGAATTATTGACATTCTTGGAGACTGGCAATATTCACAGAATATACAGTAGTGTTTACTTTAAAAAATGAAACTGTTCAATCAAAGAAGGTAGACAGCTAGGACTTTCATCTAAGCCAAAGTCATCTCAATGGGAACTTTCCTGCCGTGCAATGCTCCATATTCTAAATTGTTACCATGCTGTGCCTGTCTTCTTATTTTTAGGTAACAGATGCAGCTCATTGCTTGGAATACAATTTACGGATTTTTATAATAGAGGTATGAATTATTAATCTGCCTTTCAGTTGTAACTTTTTGTGTATTGTAGCTTAGTAAATAATGATCAGCAAGAAATCAACAAGCACGCTATGGTATGTTTCCTAAAATCAAACAGGTATGAGAGCAGAGTTAATGGAGATAGACCCTAGATAGAGTGTAAGCTTAATGTCCACAGTAAAAATATGTATTTACTGACTCCTAAGAGCAATGTTTTGCTGGAAAAAAAATATTTAGTTTGAAAACCTTCACTGTCTCTAGAAGAGTCAGCATCAATTAGCAGTGTATATAACAATTCTTAAGTAGAATTTCAGGTAAAACAATTTGAAAATACTTGATTGTGAAAGATTTAAAATTCTATATAGCTTATTTATTTTATATATGTATATATACACTCATCCAAGGATGAAAACATGAAAATGTTTAATAAATTAAAATTAATTTTGCATTGTTTTCAGTCAATATTACTTTTATGGACTATCACATGCTATTAATACTGTCTATTTTTCTGAGCTGATAATAAATTATCAAGTTAAGAATCTTAGACCTCACTATAAAATGACATGAAGCTGCAACAGAGGAGGTTTAGGTTGGATGTTAGAAAGAGGTTCTTTACTGAGAGGATGGTTGGGTACTGGAACAGGCTCCCCAGGGAAGTGGTCAAAGCACCGAGTTTCATTGAGTTGAAAAATTGTTTGGATGCTACACTCAGTCACCTGCTCTGATTTGGCTGGCCCTGTGTGGAGCCAGGAGTTGGACTTGATAAACCTTACGGGGCACTTTCAACTCAGGAGATTCTATGATTCTATGATAAAATAGAGTTGGCTATACATTTTTATCTAACATAATTTAAGATGATATAGTTTAAGGCTAATGTTTAAGTTCCATATGACTTCACACTCCAGAATTCACCATGGTGTTATTTCATCATTTGAAATACATTTTCTATTTCCCTTTAATCTATATACAGTCCCATTGTCTATAACAGGTAAAATAAAAATAACAAACAGATAATAAAGCTAGTTTATCTCAATGTGAACGGTATCAAAATGCTTGTTCTGCCAGTTTGTTGAATAGATAATCAGGGGTTCTTATATTCTATAGAATTCTATTATATCTTTTATTAATTCTATAGAATATAGTAACATCATCACTTTGTGATATTTTTATAGACTGTGATATTAACATAGGCTGATGTTTAATGCATCTTTTGCACAATTTTATGAGCACACCTCAGCTGTAAAGCATGGTTCTTTAACTTTAGTAGACAACCTTTTTATAGAGGACATGGTAAAAATGTTACAACATTGACCACTGGGCTCAATTTTATTCTGGTTTCTGATTAGAGAGTAGCTGATGACCAATAAATTAATTTTCACTTTTGCTGTATACGTAACACTCTATGGGAATTAAAATCATTATGAAATTATCAAAATGAAAATGGATGCATTCAACTGAGTCCTATTGAAGCCAAATTTTCAATAGGTATAGAAAAAACTTCAAAATGCAGGATTTCTATACCAACAGGATTCGAATAATCCTGTTCACAGATATGACAGAACTATATGAATTAAGACTTACAAGATATCTCATATAAAACACTAAGCTGAAGTGTCTCTACAGTCCTTAATATTTCTTCTTTTTGGTAGTTTTACATTATTGGTAATGTTGTAAAAAAAAAAAAAATCAGAATTTTTAAATGACCCTGAAAATATCTGGTATTTAGCAAACTTAAGCTCATATGTAGCCTAATAGCAAATGAATACCTGTTCTTAGAATTGAGTCTTCAGGCAAGCGCCTTTCAAAACTGTTTTGCATTTTATTCATTTCACACCAAATGCATCTGATATTCTTTTCTATTATTTGGGGTTAGGAGTGCTCGAATACTCCCATAAATTTAGAATTCAGATGTACATGCATGAGTTTTGGTATAAAGTTTGCATACATTCCCCTCAGGGTGTTTGTATGAATTTCAGTGTGTTAGACAGGTTCAGAGCAAGGTATAGATTTTCTGCATGACACTTTCTTACTTCTTCTTGCAAATCTTTACCAGCAAACACGATACCCTCATTAAGCACTAACAGTAGCAAATTGTGGATCTAGAAGGAGCTAACTGAATCTAAAGATCATGGCAGAATACATGCTGAAAGCCTTGAAACCTCTCTCTTCCACACTTGGCATTTTCTCAAGTTGGCATTAGTTGAAGGTTTTCTCTCAGTAGAGGATGGTCCCAGGTTCATCAACAGTTACAGATCTGTGAAGCATATCAGCACTCTTCCGTCATCAGTGTCCTTTGGCAGACTGTACCACACGCTTTCTCTTAAGTTGCATGATGTCAAGGCAGAGCTACTTGTTTTACAGGTATTGCTTCCCCACAGATGTCACAAGCAGTTTGAGACTATGAGTAAAAGAAAGATGCCAGGCTGTCCTTTATACCGTGGAACTAGTTCCTCACAGGGCTGTTGAGAGTCCAGTCAGCAGTCTCCTTATGCTAAGGTTTCAATTTAGAGCTGCCTTCATTTGAAAAATCACAGCAAGCAGCAGCAGCAATATGGACTTCCTTCTGACAAAGCATCACCTTCACAAGTTCAAGAAAATATGCTGAAAGTAAGGCAGAAATCTTTTTTTTTCCTTGTCTCATTGTGTTTCAGCGAGGTATAGTACTTTTCATGAAACACAGGAATTCCTAAGCATATCAAAGAGCCCTAAGACCTTTCTAATCAAAATCTAATAGTTACCTTTGGCTCAGAAAAAGAGCTCAATAATTTACCTATTGATCTACCAACATACAAAAATATAAAAAATCTACTTCACTGGAATCACTACCCTTAGTCTTATCAAGTTTCTTTGTAAAATTTGGGGACTTTTCACAGGGATGTGAGAATAGTATTTCTCCAACTAGTTATTTAATGGTCCTGGTTTTGACTGAGGGAGGGTCACAGCAGATGGTGTGGGCTGGAGTGGAGAAGCACTGGTATGAAGCTGAGTGGGCTACGGGTGTCAGTGCTGCTGCTGGGGCTAGTTCAGACATCCTTCCTGGTGTGGAGTGCAGCACCAGAGGAAGATGACAAATGGCAAAGAATCTGTTACAAAAGAAGCTGACAATGGTGAGGATGATGAAAATGACAAAGATGACAATGATGAAGATTCTTAAATTAAACAAGAAAATGGTGTATTAATCTTACATGATACAAACTTTGATACCTTTACAGCAGGCAGCGACACTGTTCTGCAAGTTCTCTGCACCATGGTATGGGTATCACAAGCATTTTGTGCCTGTGTATGAAATGATAGCCTAAACTTCAAAGGGGAGTAACCCTTCTGCTGCAATTGCCAAAGTAGATGCTACTACAGATATCTCAATAGAAAGTGAAATCCTGAAAAAAAGCCAGCCTGCTGACTATGACAGTTCTTGGAGATAAGATGCAATTGTGGTGAAAGTCATGGAGGTTTTCTGACCACAGTTGGACCCCTCCACCAGAAGCTACACTGGTATTGACCCAGGATAATTTTGACTATGTTGTGAATGGTCTTGATATAATCTGGTGGGGTTCTATGCTTCATTGTGTGAACAGTGCAAAAGGCTTGTTGCAGAATACGAGAAGGCTGCCCAGCTATAGAACCTAATTGTAAAAGTAGGTCACACACATGACCATGTACCCAAGAGTCAGGCCACTGAAGAAGATCAAAATGACGAGCAGGTGGATCAGGCTGCTAAGATTGAAATAGCTCAGTTGGACCTGGACTGACAACACAAGAGTGAATTATTTACAGCTTCATAGGCCTATGACACCTCAGGCCATCAAGGAAGAGATGTACACTATCAAAAGACAGGAAAAGTGACAGTGATTAATTAGAATGTATTGGGAAGTATAGGACCTGGGTGTGACATAGATGGTATGGAATAAAGAGTGGCTACTGTCCTAGTTTCAGCTGAGGGAGAGCTGATTCTCTTTCAAGTAGTTGGTATAATGCTGTGTTTTGGATTTAGTCTGAGAATAATGCCTAAAACACTGTTGGTTTTAGTTCTTGCTAGCTAGTTGTAGCCTCTACACTTTTAAGCTTCCCATGGTCTGCCAGAAGAAACTGTGAGAGAGAGCACAGCCAGGACAGCTGGTCCAGACTGGCCAAAGAGATATTCACGACCATATAGTGTCATGCTCTGCATATATGCTCTGGGGAAGCCAGCCTGGAGGTGGGATTACTGTTCAGAAACAGACTGGGCATCAGGGTCGGGGGTGTTTTATACATACTGTGAGCAACTGCATTTGTGCATCACTTGTAGTACTATTATTGTTTTTATTGTTATTACTATTATTATTGTTCTCATCCTTTTTTACATTAAACTATCCCATCCCCTTGGAGAGGGAGGGGTGAGTGAGCAGCTGTGTGATGCTTAGTTACTAGCTAGGATAAACCATGACATTTGTTAAAATATATATGAAATATAAACAAAAACTGCATTAAAAACTGCACTGAAAAAGGTATAAACTGATGCAGAGAAGCTTCTAATTACTAATACCATCAACAGACTGCTGATGGAAAGAACAGCAGCCTCTGTTCATGATGCATAGTTGCTCTGTTCCTTCCCTTTCCTCTGAGAAAAACGTAGCTCTCAGAATGAATATACCAGGCAACGAAGTACCTACCAAATATTGCTTTTTAGACCAGCTTTTTTCCTTTCTTAATTGTCCACAATATTTCACCTATCAATACCCCGAATTTCCTCAGAGATAAAAAGAAACAATCTAGACAGTATCCTCCCCCCTCCTCAGTAAAAATAGTAACCGCACTATGCCATTAGAGCAACCAGAGCCCTATTTATTCGTTTCACACTTGGTTTCTGGAGGAGACTGGTTTGTTTCTGTCCCTGGAGGAAGCGCCTGGTATGAGGTTTGAAACGTCAGGGATAATTAAGACAAACTGTGCTTTTTTACCCCAACAAAGGAAATATATCTCTTAAAATAACTCCCTACTGAAATCTCTGAACAAAAAACAGCCCAGCGCTGTTGAGGTAGCTTACAATGCTAAATCAATTGTCAGCATTAGCAAGGCTCTGAACTGGAGCATCTTACAGTTTCATTGCAATCCAGTAGCTACCATGCTACCAGCAGGTACAAGTACAGTTAGGATGCTGAATAGTCAGATATTAAAGCACCGGTACAGGGATCAAATAAAAGGACATGCAGCAAAGATGTTTATGTCTCAGAAACTGAAAGTGTTATTACTCTAAGGCCAAAGTTTAGAGCTCAGAGGTATTCAATATAATTTCTCATTCAGCCATTTTAGTGTTAGTAGGCTTTAAGCAGTGTTGGAGTTCATGTCCACTTAAGAATTGTGCAAATTACTGTCTTCCTGTACAGCCAGTTCCCCACTGCAGTATGAAAACATCTCTAAGAAACACAGAGCAAAATTATCTGCCAAAATGAACTGGTGTCAGACCTTGACTTCATGTCTGTCCATCACGTTTTAAGGCAGAAAGATAACAATTTTCCTCATACAGTTGCTTATTAATTTATCTACACTTTTCAAAAAAAGGTTCCCATCACACTGGGTTATTATGTTGGCCTGAACTTCAGTCAGGCAATGCTCATCTAGCAGGCTCTGACACCTTTTCTCGTGGGCTAGTGCTACTTAGTCTGAGTAAGCTGTAAGGATGTATTAAAGATGAAGATATAGTGTTTTTAAAAAAAACAGCTTTTCTGCCTTTATATTTTATGTTTTATTTTTAATAATATGAAAACCATATTTTGAAATGCTAGAATAATAAGTCAGTTTTACATTTCAGCTCATGAGAAATATGATATAATAGCATGCAATAAAATCATACATCGGATGTTAAAACCTGATTATTACATGAACAGAAGAATTACTGTAGAACCTGCTCTAGGTGCCTGCTCTGGCAGGGGGATTTGGACTAGATGATATCCAGAGGTCCCTTACAACCCCTGTCATTCTGTGATTCTGTGATTTCTTCATGTTTAGATGTGTCTTATGCAAAATGCATGAAAACCTGTGAAAACTCAAAATTTCTATTAAATCATTTTTGTGGAACTGTGTTAACGTATTTTGTAATTCTGCAACATAAAGGACTGTAAGAAGGCTATTCATGGTGAACTTGGTCACTGTGAAACGCTTGCTTCCTGCAGGTCCAGCTGCAGTGTAATCCACTGTGGGTGATGTGGGTAATGAGACTCCCTCTGAGATGGAGAGACTCAGGGGTTTAGAATAGCAATCACAGAAGTAATTGCATTGTGCTCAGGGACTCACCTGAGAAAGCTGGTTGGAAAATGCTGAAAAGAGGTCAACCCCTCCCCAGTTGTCCCTTTCATTTCTTTAAAATTCACGTGTTCCTACCATGAAAGCTGACACTGCTGTCCCTTCTCCAACATTTTTAATTGTGTAGTAGCTCTCCTGAGTGGAGCAGGTTCAGTATGCTTTTTTAATTTTATTTAGGAAACAAGACCGTCACATGAAAACAGATTTTCTGAATTCCATTTCGTGCTTCAAGAATCTCATATATCCCCTGCAACCATTCACTGAAATAAAGAAATAATCTTTGGAGCTGGAACCAGAATAAGGATGCCCTTCCTAAGAGATAAAACTCTAATTCTTATGCCATCTTCTCACCCCACATGACTCTTCAAATGTTCCATGGAAAGCAGGAACACTTCAAGGGGAAGATTTTAAGATGTGCTTTACCACCCTGCACACCTTAGAAGAGCCTTCATTTGTAAGGTGGGTGATATGGCCTGTACTTCTTTCAAGTGGGGAGGAAAGGTGATGAAGAGAGCTGATAGTGATTCTTCACTCACTGTCAGGCTGCTTTACTCTTGTCTTTATAGATGTAGTGGGACATTACCATGACCATTATTCTTTCCTTTAGCAGTTGTGTTTTAAGAAAACATAGGGTTCTGTTTATCTGACAGTTCTCTCAGGGCAGACATGCTCTGAGGATACCAGGTAAAACAGGCTGCTTCTCTGGCAGAGAAACGTCCTAATTGTGAATCCTAGTGAAATTTAGACATGTGCTCAATATTGAACTGTTCAATTATGTCAAGCCTCAGGCACTTCAGGGCTTCTCCTAAAATAGAACTGTAGGACACGAAGCACGTGATGGTCTAACATAGACATGTCTTTGGACATTAAATGCCAAATTATGGACAGTGGGATGCCAGCTGAATGAGATTTTTGAAACTTTTTGCATTTAAAAGTCTAAGATCAGGAGGTATCTCAGTCTGTCAGTAGATCTGGCCCCCGTAGATTTGTGCTCAATGCCTCCAATCCTAAAACTATAGCACTGCAACAGTTGATGGCATCACAACAGTTTGCTTTGAAGCTAAAGGCTGTTAGGCATCCTAGTACCATGGCAGCAAGGATTACCTGAGGTACAGTGATGGGGATCTGAAACGCTTTTGAGTGCCTTTAGGCTTCTTCAAGCTACAGTGTATTTATATACTTTCTTCATCAGAACCACTTCCAAGTCACATCATGTTTAAGAAATTAAAACCATGACAGCTCTACTAATTCATATTAATGTTTCCCCTTGAAATATGTAAAATGTCATTAGTAGTGGCACACCCACACATACTGCTGTAGCTGTTCTAGGATAGGTCAGGTATCACTGAGTGCTGTGGGGGTGGGAAAAGAGGAAAAAGCACATTAGATTTACAAGTGTTTCTTTCATGTCTGACCATATTCATTTTTGTGTGTGTAAGCATCTAGAAGTGGTGCTGGAAAGAGAAATAATCTGGAATCTGACGCTGCATGAAGAATAGCAATATTCATTTAAGATGTAAAGTCTGGCTTTAGTGCTCATGTCAGCATTAGCAATAAATAACCTTTTCAGCAATAAGAAGAAGGAAAGCATTAGCACAGACCTGGGAATCGTAAGCTCTGGAACCATGACAAGGTCTTTCCTCCTGCTTGCTGAATACAGCATACAGTTGCCAGCTGTGAGTAGAAAGATTTTTATTTTTTTTTAAAAGGGCAGGAAAAGAAAGTTGGTTATGCAGAAATGCCTTCATGGAAAAAAATCTTTTATGATGTTATCTTACCTAGAGAAATGTCTACTTCCAAAACTCAAAAGCTAGTGAACAAACAACATCTTTGTACCAGATATTTATAAGCAGTAGCTAAAAACATCAGCCAATCCATCCCTGGTACTAATAGAATACTAATAATGACTTGGTCATTATGGTGTGACATCCCTAAGTCATTTGATAATTCTGAGGGAGGAATGATGGCACTGGCCAAGGAAACTAATTTATGTGCTGGAAAAATATATTGAAACAACAAGGCTGACAAGATTTAGGCTTGTATTACAGTAAGGGTGACTGGGATGCATTAAGAGAGCTAGCCATATACAAAAAATATCCAATATTCAAGTTTTATAACTGGTCACAGATTTAAGGACAGAATTGTTTACTTCTGACAGAGAAAAAACAAGGACTACTTGACACATGACTGTATTCAGAGTGGCCATAATCCAAGTACTAGGCATATAACATTGCTCTTCAAAGAGCACAGCAGGAGGAAAATAGTGATTCAGATGGAGAGATGTCCCTATGGGGAAGCCAGCAATTCTTTGAACTTGTCAGACTTACCTTGCAAGCTCCAGAAGGATTCAGATGAAGCTAGGAATGCACCAGTGCTTGATGGATAATTCCAGGATACCACTGTTCTCTTTGCCAATGCATATTCTTTAATGTCTTGGCAGCTTGCACGGGCTCTTTCTAGCAAGTCCTGCTTCATATAGCTCAGCCTTGAAAAATTCTTATGAAGGTTTACCTGCCGAGATACAAAATGTATTCTTTCTGGTATTATCATAACTTTTCAAGACAGATTGTCTGAACCTGGCACTGGAACAATTTATCCCAGCAGAGAACATTGCCCCAAATTTACTCCATGACAAAAATCTCATTAGAAGTATGTTATGGCTGAAATTATCCATCCCTTGCCTGAGAATAAATAAGCTGTGAAGATGTTGCCATTATCCTGAAATCAAATATTGTGAACAGAGGATGGCTGGATTTAAGACTAAACTTTAAGGAACCTATTTTAAGAGACACTAATTTTGTTATACAATCATTGTAGAGCTTTTAATAAAGTATTTCTATATTTGGGGACTCAAATTAAATTAAAATGATTTATTGCCGCCTTCTGCAGTACTGCATAAAATCAGAGATTTTTTTTTTATACCAAAAATCTTCTTGTGCAGGACAAAGCCTAACAATTTAAACTACGAAAAATCCATCACTTAGGGCCATTGCTTCCAAACAGTTTGAGTATGGCCATCAAACTTTTAAAACTGTTATCACTATCAAACGTCATTGCATTTCACAGGATTTTCATATACAGTTCCAGCTATATCAAAACAGTTGGTCTCCTAAAAGTATAAAAGTATGTGTGAGGGCAAAGGTTTGGTACTTAATGGCCTGCAATTTCTTTTATGTAATGAGGAAAAAGGAACATATGGTTTAGTTCAAAGCCTGATTGTAGTTTAATTGTGTTGATGGTTTTTGTCTTTTAATCAAGTGAACAAAGAATGAAAAAGTGTGTGTATCTTCTGAGGCCAAAGAAAATTCACTGGAAGAGTAGAGGACAACTAAATATTTTGCAGATGTCACCTATATAAAAAAACCCATGTCGTGACTTTCTATTTCGGGTCACAATTAAAGCCTCTAAGAAAATGTTTAAAAACATTAGCTATAGTTCTTATCATTGTCAAGACAATCCAGACAGCAATCTATTATCTGATTTATATGTTTTACCAGCATTAGTTTATACCTTTTTTTTTTTATTAGGAAAAATGAGGCATCACATTTCTGAACAGAGAGAAGAAACTCTGTGTACAGATGGAATGTCTTCAGAAGAAACATAATCTTCCTATCTGAAAAACAATAGTTAGCTATCTCATTCCAGAAATCAAAGTTAAAAAAAAAAAATCCTTGAAGATTAAAGACAATTTGTATACTGAAAAGGTTATATATATGAGCTGCTGATGTTGGCCTACATCTGGAAATCTATAAGGGAGAAAAACTATCTTGTCAAAGTGAACATCCCCTTGGTTTGCATATTTAAATGTGCTGGTAATGAATGTCCGTCTCCTCTTCAGAAACATTGAGATTGGAGTTGTCATAAGCAGACGGCTGTAAAATTGAGATTAAATCAGACACCAGTACAGCATTCTGAATTTATTTTGGATTCAAATGGTCTTTAGTATGTGCAAATCATTAAAGTGCCAATCTATGCCTGAGGAGTATAAGGCTTTCTTCAATATTTTATAGGAGGGATTTTGATCTATGATTTATCAGTCAACAGACAGCACTAAGGGCAGATTTTTTTTTTTATTTGGAATCAATTATCCTCTTGGTAGTTTGTGGGGGGTTTATTTCTATTTCAATTTCTGCCATTGAAAAAAAAAAGTTTGGTATGTGCCTGTCAAGTTGAGTGACCAGCCATATAAGTAATTTAAAATGCAGGTTTTCTTCTGAACTGAATAAAATATTTGTACAGCATGAACAGTTGGACATAACACTTTTTTTTTTATTTGCAGCTGCTGTTCAACCCTGCCACATACCTGACTTTCTCTGTTTTCTTCTCCTGTGCCATTTAATGCTACTTTTTCCTTCTTTTCTGATATATATAGATTACTTAGGCAGGAATTTGACAGGCTAAACAGTTCTTCGATTCTTGGCATTTGTATCTCACAACATGCAAGTTGCTGCAGTCATTATATACTTTAGCTTCTGCAGCTATGTTTAACTGAAATGCATTAGGAGGGGTGAGGAGGGTTACTATTGCTACTCGCTTGAGAAGGCAAATAATCTGAAAAAGCAATATCTGAGTTTCAGATTTTATAATAAGCCTCACTTATTTCTGAACTATTCAACAACAAAAATGTTAGCAGACATATAACATTCATGCTTCTTTGCTGAGCACCAGCTGTTCTGAGACAGCATGTTGTGAGTTTCAGTGGCAAGGTTTGTGGGGGGAGACAGGCTGCAGGGGTGGGTGTCTGGCCTCCGATCAGGCTTGAACCACCACACAGCATTACATGTATCAGGTCTTGTAAAGAGCTGTGCCTGCTGGAGAAACATTTTACATATCAGAGTGAACCAAAAATTCTAACCCAGCCATAGAACTGTGCTACAGACGTTTCTTATTTGGGTGTTCAGGTGGATATCTCCATTTTTGTCATACGTAGATTCTGAGAGTTCTGTGGTACACCTGAGTGTCTGATATTCTGACAAGAAGCAACACTCTTGATAAGAGTTCCCCAGAAGCTCTTTCACAAAAGTCCTTTTAGGAGCACAAATATCATCCTGTCATTTTAGGTTCAAATTACTTAGAAGAGACAAAGAAGGAAATAAGCAAAGGACAAAGTTGATCATGCCACAAGGAAACCCCTAAGAACTACGAACATATTCTCAACATGTGACAGCACTCCAGTCTTCCAGGCAGTTCTCCTGAGTAAAGACAGAAAGAGGCTATGATCTTCTAGAGACTACTGTCTCTAAAATCCAGCAGCCATTTCTAACCGTGAAATAGACAATTTAAATCATTAAAAAAAAATTGCTGCACCCTGAGATACATGACATAAGACTCTACAGTGATATCAAATGAGTTGAAACCAACATTGCATTGGAAATTTTCTTTGTTTATATATAGACGAAAGAATAAGGCCTTCTAAAATAATTCTCTTCCTTTGGACTATACAGGTAATACAAGGATCATGGAATCCAGTTGTATGTCTCCAAAAACTGCCTCTGAAGCAGTGAAGTCTCAAGCAGATTTAAATCCAATCCCTTACCTGTACTTTGTATTTTCTGCAGTGTTGCTGCGGAGAAGTCTCTACCAGGAGCTGAGGCCACAACCTGATAGCCCTGATTGTTGTCCAGATCTGCATGCAACTGACTGATTTTTTACAGATGGTACAACTTTATTAAGACACATAACTCTGTGTGAGATAAGAGCATATAACTGGAAAGATATTTACTCCTCCTGAACAGTTCCGTTATTCTGAAGTATCCAACCTAAGTGCAGAACATCACTACACTATGTGAGATACTGTTTATATGAGGTTTACCCCTGGATAAAATGCTGTTGTAAAAATCCTATTAAGAAAGAGTTTGGGTTTATGTGTTTTCTAGTTATCAATGAAAACAATGTGCTAACTGTGTCTACCACCCCAAACTTAGTCCTTTCTAGGGATCAGAATCTGGCAGTGCAAGATCCACAAGTTATTCAACACCACTGCAAACAAAACAAAAACTCACAAACCTGCTTAATAGCACTGAGAAACTCAGATTTTCAACTGAACATGGATAAAGTTGCTGTGAATCCCCTTCTGGTCAGACCACTAAGATATTAACTTTAGATATTAACTTTAGAAACCCTGAAACAAAATGAAATCTCTGGTTTGTGTATTTTTTCATGCATATATACTTTTCAGTTAAGCTGAAATAGCAAAAAAGAGCAGCAAAAAAGAAGCCTCACTACCAAAAGTTGACAAGTTTTCGATTGTTAAAGTTTTTATGTAGAAGCTTATAATAAACACACATTTTCAGGGTAGCTGGTCTTGTGGTAAATGCAAGTTTTTCATATGGATCTCACACACATTTTTTTGTGCATTATTATGTGACCATCTGTTATGAACTGTATTTCACCATAGGATAACCTGGCTTTAAGCATCAGTTATGAGGACAAAGTTTCTGTTTTATGGGAACTAAGAATTTAACGCACTGCAAAAGATTGTGAAGAAAGGTAGGAGGCATAAAAGGAAAGGGCCAGCTACAACAGTAAGAGTCCAGGATATGACTTTGAACATACCCTGATATGAATTTGTGTAATGTTCATGCTGACCTGTGCAAGATCTGATGTGCAATGTTATGGTGCTGCTACTGGGTATGTCCCGATTTGTGTTTTTATGGTATTCACCAGAGTTTTCAGCATGTAACTCTGTACTGCTGGTGCTGGCATTGTGCTTTCAAACATTATATAAACATGAGTGCGCTGGCATGTATTTTTATCAAATTAAAGGCGGCTTTGTGGGTGCTGTGGTATATTTCTGCTACTGCCACTATCTTTGCACTTTTAATGTTGTTCCCTTGTTTCACATAAAGTAAGGTTCCACTTAGTTCCCAATGCATTTTTGTTAATTGCAAACAACTTTCATCCTAAAGTGTTTAAATTTAAAGTGAGAGGAAACATAATGATAGTTTTGCAAAGAGCGTTCTGTGGAACACATTGCTAAAGCTTACAGGAACCCCAGATGTGCCTTTACACATACGCAATTTATCTTGTGGATGCATTGTAGAAGATGTTCAGAAATAATGCTTCATCTTTAGAAATTCTGTTAAATACTTCTACTGACTTTTCACAAGATCTTGATGAGCAACATTCAAAACCAATCGTGTAGAACTAAGTCTGGAGCTGTGTTAGGAAGGGGTAATTCCTATCTCCCCAGCTGAAGGTATGAATAAACTCACATCCTACAAATATATCCTCTTATGACTGACATTTTGCCAACACTACATCTTGACATAGTTTGTAATTTACTTATGTGTATGTAGGGGAAACAAACAAACAAACAAACAACAACAACAACAAAAGGAATTACAAAGAAAATTAGCCTCACTCCCTTATCCAAAACACCCATTTGTAATGAATCCCTCCCTGAGGGCTGAAAGTACACTATGGCTGCAAAGATTTCTAGCTCTGCTGTCTAGAGCCTGAGGGGGATTCTAGCACAACACCTGCTCCTCTCTTTGATTAGGCATCACCAGCAGTCCCCATGCCTTTAGGCTGCAGCTCTCTGATTGCTGCAGTACACCTGGAAACTTCTTGGTAAGAGAGGATGTTTGTGTTTGGGAGTTTGGTTTAGTTCCCTCACCCACAACTTGATGCATCCTTCACAGCTTCATTCTTTTGATGGTTTTCTGTAGTTTCACATCCTTCATTTTTCCTATTGAATAATGACATAACTTTATAAATCTGTTTATCTTCTTCAACACTAGTATTTCGGTCAGCTCTGTAAAACTCAGGGTAGAACAAGGTAAAATGTGGGACTGTGCTTCACTTTATTCAAAAAAGATTAAACTGCTTCTGAATTTGGGATACAGAGCCATGAGTCTGTTGACTGCTCTTTAGGACTTTGTATATATCCCTCTTATCATGAACAAAACCATGAAAGCCTATACCTCTAGAAGAGGTATTTTAATGAATTGCAGGGGATAAATGCATACATTCTACAGGCTTTTGGTTTTGAATGATGGTGCTCTGGTGGATATTAATTTAGGTGCTAGAAAGCAACTTACATTACTGTACACACTTTTTTGAGAGGCGCAGATTTTCTTTCCACTAACAATCTTGTTGACAACAGCTGCTTTTTCATGGACTGTGAAAATAATTTTGAACAAATAGCCTACCAGAATATTTTTCGCCTTTTTTCTTTTCAGAAATGAACTGTGAACTTACTGAATGATTCTCTTCTTTTTCTATGCAGAAATAGAGATATTTTTCTGTGCATTGTTGATGAAAAGACTGCAGTGGCTTGTCAGAATTCAAACATTTTGCTTAGATTCAGCCGATAGCTTGCTGTAGGATGATGGAACATGCAACTGGATATACATTTCCAGATACAAATAAGTTTGAATCAGATTTACCATCTCTGGTTCCTTTGCATAACCATAATGAAGCAAATGCATGAACTGTGGTTTGAAAGGCTAGGTAATAACAGCTAATAGCTAGTCTAGCAAAATGTATGATTAGCAAAGGATTTGACTTACAGGTCTCAAGAAGGTCTTAAGAAGGTCTTGCTGAAAAGCCTACCTCATCTTATTTCAAGTTCTCTGAATTGGTCTCTATTATTGGTCTAATAACCAACAGGTCTAACAAAAAATTTGTTTAAAATTTCTCTACAAACTTTACCTTATTTAACGACACTCTGACCATCATAGCTATAACCCTGCTAGTACTACCAAAACAAGGTATGTATTTTGTTTTATTTTCCTGTTAACCAGATGTTCACAACATACCAACCAGCCAGAATGCCTGTATTCTTGTTAATTACATGCATTTCCCATAATTTTAGTTCATTTTTTTAAAATTTCTAATGACAGTCTGTTCTGTCAACAGACCTATTCACTGTGGTAGATATGGAAAATTGAAAAGACACAAAGTGAATTAATTTAAACATGACAATGATATTAACACATCTTTCAACTTTTGCTCAACTTTATTTTGCTGATAGTACTTGAAAAAAACTACATTTCTAGTTTAAAAAGTGCCTTAGGCACTGCTATAGGAATAAAGCCCGGGTTTCCACAGATGCAAATGTGATGCTAAAATGATAAGCTACAAAAAACATTGATTACTCTACACCTATGAAACTCATTTCTTATTAGAAACTTCATTTTATTTTCAGATAGAATTTAATATCAGACAACATGAATCCTGCAAATGTTTTTAAGGCCCATCCTGCAAACATTTATTAGCAGGTTATGTGCTTGTTGCCATGAATAATCCATTACCCTTTGCGGAGCAGGCATAATGCCAGGCAGTAAGTGCTTATAAAAAAAGACCTATTGGCTGTAATTCATAAGTAGTCTCATTGACCTGAGTAAGCACATGCATAAATGTTTGCAGGATTACACTTATATATTGTTGTCTATAAGTAATCAGATCGTGTACATCTTTAGTGCTTGAGTTAAATATCATTGAAATATGAGAAGAAATACAAAGTTGCCTTTGTGTTCATGTTCTACTTAAAATTTTATTGTCATAAATTTTTAAACCACCCCCTTGCAATACTTTACCAAAGGGAAACCACAATATATTACAAAGTTCAACATCTCTAATAGATTTTCAATTATATTTTTGTTTTATATATGTAAGTGCCATTTTATGTAACACAAAGCAAAAAGCTGCTATTCTCTCCTAAGGAAATCATCTTCATCTATAGGGAGAAATATGGTTCATAACATTTGAATACTTTCATAATAACTCTCAAATAAAGTGTGCTTGCCCAGACACTTCAGCCACAAATAATAAGCTATCTCCATCAAATAAACAAGTGGTGTCTATAATGACTACTTGGGGACATCTACATTTACTGACTGCAAAAATTATGTCTCAGCTGTTATTTTACCGGTTCAGGAACCATCAAACATTTAATAGCAACCAGCCATGTTCAAGAAAACATTTGTTCTAACAGCAGTCATGCTATGACCGATCCTTATAAAGCAAAATGCGTGGACAGAAGTAATACTTGAAAAAGTACTATGTAATCAAACTAAAACAGGCAGGAGGAAAAAAATATTATAAAACTGTACCTGACTGCTTAGGCTGTTATTAAATACAGAAAATATCCTTTTCTAAGGTATGACTTACCAATACATTGAAAGCAAAAATCATGAAAGAAATACCATTTGATTGGTAGTTTATATGACATTCTGTTGCCAAGGATCTCTAGATCCAAGACTAATTTTTATTTTTCTCTCAATACATCTGTAGGCCCCAGAATATCTAAAAAAGACTTTGCCTTTTAATGCTCTCCTACTGACAGTTTCCAAAAAACCTGATACCAATTTCTGTGGTACAAATATGGTGTAATAATTTTCTTCATATTAGCTAGTATGGGGCTATGTTTTGGATTTGTGCAGAAAACAGTTTTTGTAATATAGAGATGTTTATGTTACATAGAGATGTGTTTGCTATTGCTGTAATGCAGTACTGACACAGAGTCAAGGCCTTTTCTGCTCCCCATACCTTCCTACCAGTGAGCAGGCTGAGAGTGCATAGGGAGCTGGGACACAGCTGGAACAGCTAACCCAAACTGACCAAAGGGATATTCCATATCATATGGCATCATGCTCAGATTATAAGGGGCTGAGAGACAAGGAAGGGAGGGGATGGTAGTGTTCAAAGTGATGGTGTTTGTCTTCCCAAGTAAGCAATATGTGTGACGGAGTCCTGCTTTCATGGCGATGGCTGAACTCCAGCCTGCCCATGGGAAGCAGGAATGAGTTCCTGGTTTTACTTTGCTGGATTGCATGGCTTTTGCTTTACCTGTTAAGACCCCTATAGGGGTCTTTATATCAACACATGAGTTTTCTTACATTCTTAGTTTCAATCTTCTGATTGTCTCTTCCATTCTGCTGAGGGCAGGTGGGAGAGGATGGGGGCAGGGATGGAGGAGTTGGTAAAGCAGCTGTATGGTTCTTAACTACTGGCTGGGGCTAAACCACAACACTTGAACTGCTCATGCTCATGAACAATTTAACAGAGCTTCCCTGCTCTGTGGAGCAGATGGCATCCCCCTTGCAAAAGGGTGGCAGCTGCCAGCATGCACTGTCCACTCATGGGTGAATGACAGCATATGGGAGGGAGTGAAGACAGACTGGGCTTGTCCAAGGTCCCTGAATGTCCCTCAGTTGCTCTGCAATGAAGCTAGCCCAGAAGAAGCCCAGAAGAGAACTTGATTGTACCTCTCCAGTTAGTAGTAAACTTTTCACTGGGAAAGGAACACCTGGAGCTCTTGTGGTATGTAAAAGGTAACCAAGAGCACGTAGTATTTTGCAATTTTTTTTTTTGTACAAAACATTTTAAACCAGCTTCAGTGTTACATCACTAGTGTTGTGACACTTTCTGTCCTGTCATCAGTCCTTGTCTGTCCAACTACTCTGACTTGTAATTGGCAGTTATCTGTTGTCACTAACCCTTTCCCATTAAGTGACAACTTTGTAGGGTGTCTGACCTGCACCATGTACTTGAATTTTCATGCCATCTGTCATCCAGGGTTTAATCCTTCTCTTAATCCGTCATGTACCCAATAGTCTTTCAACACTTCCTTTCTCAGTCTCACTCAGATGTCACTTAAATGCAGATGGTGCCAGGATTTAAATTCTTTTCACTACTCTGAATGTAGAGGCTTCACCTAATTGCCTTAAACTCATCACCTCTTCCTTTCCTTATCTTTCTTTCAACATAGTTTGGTTTTTGTAACACTAAAGCAAAAATAATACTTTATGCTACTAGATGCCATGTTGACCATGAGTTAGAGAAATAAGTAACATGATCATAAAAGAAGATGGATTGATTATCTGTCTGGCAGGCATACTTTGTGCAAGATTTTAAACATCGGAGATTTATGTTTTTTAATAGAATAATGCAGAATTTCAGAAAGGCTACAGATTTTCCCTGTATAAACAATTTTAGCTTAGTGGTCTCTGCACTTTTTTCTGATCCTTTAAGTCACTGAAGATTTGGAAGTGTTAAATGAGAGTTAAATAATTTACATAGAATTTTCTATTTTTCCCTGTATTTATATAGAAATGATCAGTATTTTTCCTCTACTACTGAAGTATAAACCCCTGAAAACCTTTGTTCCATTAAAAGTTAATGTCTGAAAATAACCTAGAAGTTGAACTGCATGTGCCTGTACTTACGAAAATGTGAGAAGTACATCTAAGAAATAATTCTAATAATCTCAGTTTATAATATCTTCATAATTTATCTTGATACTCAATTTTTTATGTACATCCAAAACATTGAAAATGGAATAAAATGTTTATAAATATATTTTAAATTCTATAAATACTTCTAAAACATATCTTATAAATCAGTAAATGCCATCATGTTCTTTATGCCCTATATGTGCTTTATATTGTACAAATGTTCTGTATGCTCTACAAATGCTCTAATGTTCTTTATATAGATTTCTCCACCTGCATCACTTATTTAATGTTTTTAAATGCATGGTTTTAGCTTTAGCAATATGACAAGGATGGCAGATTTACTGAGGCACACATGAATTCCTTCAGAGTGCCTTTTTTTATTCCTACTGCAATAGTATTATGTAGCATGCATCACATGGATGCTTTTGAGAAGAATGACAGTATATCACTTCTTTTCTAAACATTTCAGAGCTCTTTCACCAAACTAACTGCCCAAGGACTTCAGCAGCTAGCAGAAAACCAGCCCTTTGGATAACATTTAAGATGTCTTAGTTACAACTAAATAAGAAATCAATACCTTATATGGAGTCAGCATATGAGAAGTCAATTCACTGTATTTTTCTGAGTTTCTCACTTCAAAGACATAATTTGCTCATGTGTTCAGCAAAGTCAATTAAGAATGCATATACCCTTCTCTCTTCCTGTCTGCTTTGATCTCTCCTTAGCAGAGGCCAAATTCTAATTTAAAGCAACTAGCTCGTAGGTAAATAAAAATTCTGCAAGTTGTGGGGCACTTGGGGTAATCCCAGATCTTCTCCATAAGACTTTTAAGCACATCACTGTGGAAGAAGATTTTTTTATATGAAATATTTCCTCAATCAATAAAGATTATTAAAATCAGTAAGACTGATAACATATTCCTGAATCCTATGTGTCACGAGTGCTTAACCCAGCCTTTGCTATTAACAGCTTGCTTGATCCTGCAGAGTGTGCAGAACTGCCCTTCACCCTTCCTGCTCCAGCTTTCATGGCATTGCTTTGAGGTGGTAAATATCTGCGATAAATTTTCTTACCACTTGTATACAAGAACCCTCTCCATAGTCACTATGGAATTTGCTTTGAAAAACATGTTGCATGTGATTCTCTCCATAGTCACTACAAACTTTCTGGATGTTCCTGAGATGAATTACTCTACCCCGCATTCTGTATGGAAACAGAGACAGAATATTAAGCTTGAAAACCTGGTGTCTTCTTCATTAATTTCTTCAGACAAATTAAATAAATAAAATCTCATGGTCTAGAAATGCAGAAGTGGACTATACCAGCAGCAAAATGTTTACAGCATCCTTGGGACATGAACAACCATTTGTGGAAAAGTTCATAACTTAAACTGAAATAAATCATTGTAAAATCAATACTTTGTTTAATACAGAAAGGATGAAAATAAGTTTATTATCAGTATGTTAAAGATGGAGAGTAGAAACATTGTTTTAATGCTTTTATTGTCTTAGTAACTTTTTCCCCTTTTTCCTCTTTCTTCCTTCTATTCCACTTTCATCTGTGTCTCATAACTCTTAGTACAGACTTTTGCCATGATTCCTGCAAGAATCAAGAAATATAAAAGATGGAAATATCTTCTGAAGGTATTTTGTGTATTCATTTTGTACATTTTCATTCTGAAAGCTACTTTTCCTGCCTGTTTTTTCTTATCCACTGCTTTTCTGTTCTGGTTGACCTGTAATTGCATGCTCTCGTTGTGTCTCAGTAAAACTATAACTTTTAGAAGATTTAATTTATTTTGCTTTTTAAATTTTTATCCATGTCTTTATCAAAGGGTTGCCTGTAGAAGTGGTACAATAACATAAAATACAGGATATAACAGTGATACAATGCTAAAGTTGTGTAGAATATTATAACATATACAGAACCTTGTGTCATTCCCTGATGAACCATCTTCCTTCCTTCCTCCTCTCTTTTTAACCACTTCTTCCTCTACCTTCTCTCTCATTCTCATCCTCTGCTGCACCATTAAAGTTGCGTTTATTTATTAACATCAATTTTTTTCTTTCCTTTTCAATTCATGTTTTCACCTTATAAAAAACAGTACATGAAAATAGGTCTCCTTTATCTTTAATTTCATGTGTGTGGTCTACCTGGGATATGGTCTGTCTACTTTATTATTCATTTATGCCATTGGGGTATCCTAGCAAAAAACTAGCTGCACAAAGCTGATGCCCTAAGGCATCTTTGGAGAAGTTTGCTTACTTTTTTTTTGCTCATTTAGTTGTATTTTTATTTGACATAGATTAGCATCCTGAAATGCTCGCTCCTTTGGCTATAACTGAGGGGTTTGATATAATTACCTGACTTAATATGGCAGTTCAAGTCTGATGGCCTTGGAGTTTTTCTAAAGAAATCCCTCTTTCTGTCTTCTCAAAGACAGAGTTTTCTAAAATTGTATGTTACTCAGATGCCCTAAGCTTTTTTGCACCAAGGGCACCTTGTCAGCTGAAACTTAAGGAACTAAAGTGATGCTTTCAGATATTATTTGAGTTGCATGGCCTTGGGGCTTCCTAAGGCAAAGATGGCTGCAAAAAAAAGATAAATTTATGTACCAAAGCCAGTTTTTTTCTGTTGGACAAACTAATGTTCTCATACAACAGACTTCTACATGGACCTTGAAAGAGAAGTGAGAGGAAGTCTTTAAAACTAGGCCCCCTTGGAAACACATTTCTCCTGATATAAAATGATGCCCCAAAGACATTAGGTGTATCTTACACTACCCAATTCCATAGAAGTAGCAAAAGAGTTTCTTTGCACTTGAATAAGATATAGTTACAATTTCTGTATTCTCAATGCGTACATTTTGTATTTTGAAATATTTTTTATTAATGATGTGGTTACTACATCCAGAAAAACAAAATAAAATTTAAAAACCACCACACAAAAAACAAATGCAAGATATTTTGTATTCTTTCCCAGAATGCCTCTGCACTCTGTTAGAAGGCATCTACAGATCAAGGTTTTTCAAAGTTCTACTTTTGGACCTTAACCTGTCAAAGAATGTTAAAGTTGAGTGGAAGAGTCTTGTAGAAATTATAAGTAAGGAGAAAGACTACTGACAGATATGTCTTCAATGTACTACCATGCTGGGTCCAAGG
>VZTU01008518.1:229183-251913 GCA_013400835.1 Zapornia atra | reverse complement strand
CTGCTGGCTCATGGCCAACCAATTTTATATTCCTCAAACTGCCTTTATTTGAGCAACATCATTTCCCTCACCCAACCCTGCAAAGGACTCACTCCTGTCAACCAAACGTTTTCCCTAAAACAGTTTAAATGAAACCAGGAGCTTAATGAGACTTTGGAGGCTCTTCTGCCATGTGGGCTGCACAGTGTCCTTGCGTGACACTAAGTGGTCACTGTCATCCGAGCCCGTGGGAACCCGAAAGATGAGTTATGAGGCCCAGCACCGCCCTGGGCTCGGCTGGCTGGAAAAGTAGCAGATGGGGCAGCAGAAGACCAAGTCCTCATGCGAGTTAATATGGTCCTTTCAGCTCTGTAATGACACTGTGTTAAATTGACTGCTGTAATGAGCAGATCTGGAGGAAAAACAAGAGTGCTCCTCTCTGGCATCACCTCTGACTGTAAATTCAAGGTTATTAAATCAGTAGGTCAGTGTCAAGGTCACCAATCTGGGTCTGAGCTCTCCTCAGCCGGGACATAGCAGAAATGGCCAGCAGAGAGCTTAGACCTGTGGCATTTATTGGTCCTATTTAGGACATCAGACTGATGCAGGCACTCACCCAGGAGATGCTTTCTGGGACTTTCTGCTCTAAATATACACCCCAATAAACGAAACTAAATATACCTCTTCATCCCAGGAGAGCGAGCACTGCAAAACAACCTGGGCAGGCACGGACATGCTACTGCCCTGTCCCAGGACAGTGGATCCCAGGGGCAGGAGTATCAGGCAGCTCCCAAAACACTTGCTAGCACCCACGTAACACCCTACTATCTCCTGCCACCTCTGCAGCTGCTGGGAATGGGGAGGAGGGAGGAAGGGGGGGCCAGAGACTTACAGCAGCACCCTCCCCACCCTAGCCAAACTCCTTTGCCCTTCTGCCCCAATAAAAGCCCACAAAGCCACCAGCCCACAAAGCCCTGGCCTGCTGCCATGGGCTGTCACAATGCAACAGCCGTGCTATCGCTGCGGTTCCCATGTTCTCAGAAGGCCATGGCAGGGGTTCAGAGCCCTGCTCCAGGGACAGTAACACCCAGGAGAGTGCAGAGAGGGCCTGCAAGGAGACACGTTGCAGCTCTGCACTGCTGCGGCAGAATGGGGTTTGGGAATGAGCACCCCCGTTGAATTTTCCCCTTAGAGCAGTTTAACCCAAGTACTTTTGCCCCTCAAGGCATGCCTCCAGGGTTTACACCCTGCACACTACTTGGCCCTGTACCTACTAGTGGTGTCCTGGAGGAAAGCATGCATGGGCAGCCCGCTTGCCTTCACCTACATTCTTCACCATGGTGCAAATGTTTCGGGACCAGCACTGTCAAGCAAACTCCTTTGCCAGAGCCAGGTTCAAGGCACCTTTAAGGTACCGGCACTCAGCATCACACCGGGGCATGTCACCTGCCTCATGCCCTCTTTTTGGCTGAGTGAAAGGATGCTCTGGGCTTCTAACTTCTGGCCCAGAGTGGGCTGCCATGTGCTGGAAAAAAATCCCAAACCCTACTTAGTGTCATGCCTTCTTTGTTTACAGGAATTCAGATGCTCGGGCAGGTGGAAGTAAGAGCAGCCCCAGGCATCTGAGCAAGGCAGCTGTGGGATGTTGTGTAACCAGGCTGTTCCCACAAGTTCCCCTTCAGACTGCACACCCGGGGTCTCAGCCAGAGGAGGGACCCCAGCACCCCAGCATGTCTCACGGTGGAGCACAGCGTCTGCCCCCGTTACTCCTGTTGTGGTACTCACAGTGCCAGCACAGCAAAGCCCCTTCCCACCAGGCACAGCTTAGAGCTCCCGAACCTCATGTCCCCATCACATCTTCTTGTCATGATGGGTACTGCCTTGGCTCTCAGTTGACCTACCTGGTGACACTGGTCAGGGCAGGGTCTGTCTTGCCCAGAGGATTGGTTTTCTTCCATTTCAATGCAGATTGCCCACAGGACAGTGGCTCCAGGTTGCTGATTGCCTCCCACCACTGCAGCAGCTGGTCTAATTGGTGAAAACTGGTGAAGACATATGAGCTGACTCATCACTAGCTGAGGGCACAGTGTTTTGCTGATGGTTTCCCCCTGATTTGAAGAAGGTGATCTGTTTGCATGGCCTCATCCATCCGTGTTCATCCGTGCTGAATCCCGAAATGCTCACCCATTACTCAGCCTGGCAAGGTCAATATTTGTATAAAGCATCACGCTGGAGGGTCCCTGCTTAGGCTTGCAAACCCCAGAGCCTGAGTTCCACATGCAGCATGAAGAAATCTAAAGCTGAGACAGGGTAGGTGAGCTGGTGGAAGCCTTTAGTCCATCCTGCCAAGGTGACAAGCGGTGGTCTCAGTGGCCACCACTTTCTTCAACAGGTTTGGAGGTAGCCCTCCACATTTCCTGACAAGCCCTCCCAGCTGTGCTGAGAAAGATTCTCCACATCTCCCTGGAACCAATGTGAGCCACAAAAACTAGACCAAAACTGTAACTGTTTGAATGAAAAATTTTCCCCAACGCTTTGCTTTGTGGTTGCCCTCCACTTTCTGTGGGGTTTATAACTCGAAGGAAGACTCTGCAGAAACTCAGCTTCAGGACTCTGCCTGCTGAGCTGAGGCCTTTTAGCAGGCTGTTTCACAAAGAAATCCAGAGCAGAACAAAACAAAAATCTTAATTACCTTGATCCTGGCTGGATATTACATTTGCAGATGCAGCCCATTAACATGCAGGTCTGCGAGCAACCTGCTTACCCGGTGACCAGCCTCTCTGGAGGTAACGAGTGGTTGTTGAAAAGCAAAATCCTCACGTGCTTAGCATCCCCACTGTCTTTATTTTTTTAAAACCAAGTTTCTCACCTGTTCAAGGGCCTTGCCTGCACTTAGAATTCTCAGGACAAAGCCTGCAAGTAATATATTAGCACACATGGGGTTATAATGGTGTTACTGGATGCAGTGTTTCTTTGCTGTTGATGAAGCTGAGCACAGTGCTCCAGACAGGGTTCCACAAGTGCCGAGTAGAGGAGCCAATGTTAACAGGCTTTCAAGAGCTGGAAAAATCAAGCTTCCCTATCTGCCCCACTTGCTGGTCATCAGTGGTCAGTAATGTGCAAGATCAGCTCTGGTTTTAGTGCCTTCCTCGAGATCTGTGAGCAAATTGCAGACCTGGAGGTGTTAAGACCCAGCACTGCGTCCACACGTGTGCTTGAGAAGGTTGTCACTCTTCCTTTCTGGTGGTGCCACCTTGTTCCCTGCAGCAGAAGGTGGCAATGGTACTGGCAGAAGACTTTAGGCCCACCGTTAGCTTGCCTCAAGCAGGTTTGGGTTGTGGCTTCTGTACTCTCATCACAGCGAATGTGCCTGATCTCCTGCCAGGAAATGACAGGCCATTCCTGCTCTAGCAGCCTGTCAGTAGACATGGACCGTAGTTCAGTGAACTTTCCTCAGGGTTACATTCCTCGACACTTACTCATCCAGAACTGCGAATGGGAGGAAAGCAGCCCAGGTCTGGGCAGGCTCCTGTTGTTTACATTGAGAAGGGCCCTTCCACAGCAGCTTTTCTGATGCATCTCACTCATTGCAGCAAGTGGTCTGAGCTGCCCTTCCTTCCCCTCTTGTTCCAGGAAACAACCTTACCATCTTGGCAAAGCAGCCAGGAGCACCCCTGGACTTCCGAATGGTTTCAGATAAAACCCGCCTCAAATCATGAAAGTCAGTAACTGAGGAGACAAAGGCAGGACTGCACATCGTTTTTCTTAACTGGCTGTCACAGTTTTGCATAGCTGGGTGCTGGGAGAGAACGGGGGCTGCAGAAAATGGCTGCCATAAGGGCCTGCTGGTTTCTTTGCAAGTCCCCAACTGCAAACATCATCTGATTCAAGGCCAAAGTTGCTGCTGACGCTTTGCCTTGCTATTGAGAGCTGGTTTCACCAGAATGAGCTGGTCTCATGTAACCAGCAGGAAAGAACCCTCATAGAACAGGAGAACTCTAAGCCAAGAAAGATCCCCATACCTGCTCCACCACATACCGCCCCATCCCCCATTTCGGGGTTCAGTGACCTCTAGCATTTTCACTGAAGCTGAGACACAGTTTCTTTAAAGGGTTCAGCATTTCCCATACTCTCCTCCTTCTGAAACTGTGCAAGGGATCTACCTTCTCCTCCTTTCTCACACACACATGTTCTTTGTTTAACTCTTGCTTCTTGGCGCATTGCCTGCACCAGTCGTATCAAATATGTTTCCATTCTCTACAACCCCTCACCCCTCCATGGCACCCGTGTCTGGGACATGGCTGCACACACAGGAGGGGGTGGGGTGGGTCATGCGTGGCCCTGGGAGGAGATGGATAAACACTCCCTGTGCAGCCACAAGTTGCCTAGGAGAAGATGCTGCAGACCCCTCAGAATCCCCACAGACACCAGCATCAGGTGTGAATATCTCCTCTGGAGCGTGGCTGCTGAGGACAGAGGAATCCCAAGAACCAGAGCTGGTATCTTCACTTATCTCCTGGCCCCTCTTAGGCAGCACTCATCCCAAGAAGGCTCTCCAGAGCTCAGTGTCAGAAGCTTTGCCATCTGCTTGCAGATGCCTCAGGCTTCGGCTGGTAGATGGACACAGACATGTACATATACACAGAGCTGGTGAAGTTTCACGCAGCCTACAGCATGGTTTTGTAGGGGCTGTGCCCAGTTACACAGAGCAAGAAAAAGCAAATAATCAAAAATCCTTCATCCCCTATGAGAAATGATATTCAAGCAGCCCGAGCTCCTGCCGGCAGCTGCCCTGGCCCTGAGCAGAACACACTCTCCCCATCTCCTGCTGGCAATCCTGAAAACCCTTTGCAAAGTACCAGAGATGGAGATAAGCATGGGGTTACATCTGCACGCCCTGACGCTGGGGTCTCCTTCTGGTATCGCCTTCTCGCCTTTCCCCAGCTGATGAGCCCAGAGGGGTGCAGGCCACAGCCCTGCTAGCTGAGCTGAGCTGACTTCAGCTGCACCCACTGCCAACAGGCGTTACACAGCAGCTCTTCCTGCAGCCCGTCCCTCCCTTTGGAATGGCAGGATGTTAATATTTATTAAAACATGGTGGTTTAGAGTTTCTCAGCTGGTTTATTCACAGATCAAATCATTTGTAGCTACTGGGGGAGGAGGCAATATTTCATATCACAGTAAGACACCCAACAGAAGTATCTGCTGACAGCTTTGCCTTTTCCACCTCCAGCTAGTCTTGGAGCAAGACAACCTCCTTTGTCTTCACAGAGGGCTGCTACTAGGGTTTGCCCCTTTAACCATGTTTTGAGTCCTTTCCTAGAGGCCTAACCCTTATTTTCCAGAGCTAAATCACAGCCTGCAACACTGCAGACAAGTGCTTGCCAGGGCACCTAGGAGAGCAGGTTATGGGAGAGGCTACAGGACAGGGTGTTATCTGGGGACAGGGCTGGAGACCAGTTGCTTTGTTCCCAAGCAACTCCGTTATCACACTTCATGCTGTGGGGGAGATGATGAAATTGAAGGAAAGCAAGAGACTGATAATACCTCTGAAATATCCCAGGAGCCAGAGCTCAGCCAGTCCCTGTGGGGTTGAACCACCAGGCAGAAGGGTCCTGCATCAGTGAGGTCAGAGTGAGAACGGGTACACACCCCTTTCACGGCTCTTGGAGGTTGGACTCGGCACAGAACTGCTGAAGGTGAGTGTCCCTCCATTCCACCCCTGCCCCAGGCCTGCTGTGATGCTGTATCTCAGCACAAGCAGTTGCCACCCATATTTGAGTCTACATTCAAAGCTGTGAACATGCAGAGAACAAGGTGCTGGTTGTGCCCCAAGTTGTCCCGTCATGCCGTTTCTACAGAACACCCCTCGATACCCTGTAAATACAACAATAACCCCAAAGCCCAGAGAAAGGAGAGTCATGAGGAGGAAGCAGAAGGAATTAAGGCCATCACCAGTTCCCTGTGTCCCTGCTGTCATAAGGAATTAGTTAACCACCAGGAAAATACATATTCACACAGGTGTTCAGGTGCTGAGAGGAATGTTTCTCACCAGATGAGAGTAAAGAGCAGGCCCTTGCTGTCTCCCACAGCACTGCTGTGATACAGGAAACGATCCATTAATTTCTGGATGAACATTTCCTGCTCCCACCGCTGCCATGAGGAAAATGTGCCTTTCCCTGATGTGCTCACACTGCTTTCCTATGGAATCACTAACAAAACCATGATGTCAGTCCAGTGTGGCCTTCTCTTGCAACACTAGAGGGGAATCAGCTTCTCTTGTCCAACTGTTTGCCAAATGGGATGTCTGCACTCTGCTCCTGGCAGCAGAGCTGGGGGTTGCACTTGTGGCAGCACATCTGCACTGCAGCACGCACTGGTGGGCTTTGCGAGGTGGCTCACCTCAGCTGGCAGGAGTCTGTCTGCTCCCACATCTCTTCTTGGCCTCTTTTTGTCAACTGGCTCAACATGAAAAAAGACATCTTTGATTGCTTCACCCAAAAATGCATCAAGGCAGCATCTTCTCCAGCACGTTACCTCCAGGGCAAGTTGGGGATCACACAGTCCATAATTTTGGAGAGCCCACAACTGCTTCATTTTTCAAGTCAGTCTGGTTGACTGCAACCACAAATCTCAAAAAAATCAGTTAAATTGGGAACAAAGCAGCACTGACCTTGCCTGGAAAGCACAGGAGGAGCAACCACGGCTTGGGAGAAGTTTATTACCTCTCTCAGCAGTGCTAAGCTGGCCCTGCTCCCGTTTACCACAGAGAAGATGAACAGCTATCATCTGCTCTGATGAGGCACAACAGAAATATAGCAAACCCAGACTTATTTAGCAACTGGGCATTTATACAAGTACCTGACGATGTAGAGAGTAACCACTACCCTGCTGTCACACCAAAAAAAGCATCTGGCTGCTTGCCTTGACTGTGGTCCAGGCCTGGAGGAGCACAGCCCTGCCATTGACACCTCCCTCCAATGGCTCTTCCTCAGCCTCTAGAGTCAGCTGGGGCTTTTGATCCCAATTTCATGGGATGAGTCCAGATTTCAGTGGGCAATGGGCAGTGCCCCTGCAAGCTACAGCTCAGCGAGCTGAGGTGAGAGCTGGGAACAAAGCATTGCTAACTTCCAGAGGGAGTGAGGTCAATGTGGTCATCTCTCGAAACTGCTGCAAAGTGTTTTTTGGGCTCTTTGAAAAGCCTCCCACAACAGCAGGACTTCAAACCAATGTGGAAAAAAACCCAGCAAGCACCATGGTACTGCCCAGCATCCAAGGGCAGGAAAGCAAAGAAACCTCCTACACCATGTATTCCTGGGATGGTCCTTACTCTCTGTCCCCTTCACCCTCCGGGAAGTGGCAGAACTGTCATTATCCCACTAAAGACTTAGTTGTCACCATAACTGCTATGTGGGGCTGTTATATCAGTGAGAGGCTGGAGAACCAACATCTCACAGGTACCTCAGTCCCTTATTCCTCCTTAGGCCTCCCACAAGCTCACCTCTGTGCTTGTGGGGATATTAGGGACACCGCGCCCCTGCCAAAGCCAGGCAGCAGGGTGCAGGCACTCCACCAAGCACTGGCCTCCCTCTTCTGGTCTCACAGAGATGGCTTTATTTGAACAAGGACCGCAGGACCCAGCTAGACCCTCCTCACAGCCCCTGGAAAGTCTTTCACAGCTGCTATGAGACCTGGGAACATAACCCCCCCCCGGCTATTCATTACTCTAAGACAGCTAAATTTAGGTCAGGGGCTAATGCCAGCCCTGGCTGCTGCTGCTGAAGCAGGAGGAGGCATGTCCCCACTGCGTCAGGCATGCAGTGCTGCTCTGCTCGCACGCAGTGTGTCTGTGCACACAGCAAAGCCCACGCTGGGAGCAGCCTGCAAACCTCTGAGCTACTTCTGAAGTCTCAGGCAATGGCATGTCCCACGATCAGGGGTTTGTGTCCAGCACAGAAGCAGTGGCCAACTCCTCAGGGGCTCTGGCACAGCCCCCCAGTTGGCAGGGCTAGCAAGTGACCTGGCAAGCTGAAAGCCTGCTACTCCATTGCCTGCTGCTTCCCAGGCTGCAGCTGCAGCATCCTCAGGGAGCTACAAGAAGCACAGGGAGGTAGCACCTTCAAAGCTAGGTGGGCACAGCTAAACCACAGAATCACAGACTGGTCGGAGTCAGCAGGGACCTCTGGAGTCCAACCCCCTGCTAGTCCAACCCCCTGCTAAAGCAGGATCTCCTAGAGCAGGTTGCACAGTGGTGGTAACTGCCGAGGACCAGGACCTGTCAGGGAGGGCAGTCTTGCTGAGCCCAGGGCCTGACCCAGGCTCTGTGTCAGGGACGGTGCTGGGCAACAACCACCCTGGGTACCACCTGCAACATGTCCTGGTGGCAAACACGGGTTTCCCAGGCATGCACCACTCTTGCAGGCAGGTTTTCAGCCTCCCTCGGTGCCTGGCGCTGGCTGAAGCCGTAACCAATTTCCACCTGCATCCACTTTCCAAACTGCGTGGTGTCAATGATGAAAGCACTGAGGGCTGCACCCCTGGGATCTGCTCCTGACTCCAGAAGGTAGCAGCACGCTTCAGATGTTGGCTGTTTGAGAGGTGCTCATGAAAATCCCCATATGCTGAGGTGGCAGAAAACAGTGGCGTCTGTCACCCGACTGGACGAATGTTTCCCTGTTATCACCTTTCCACAGGCTGCCAGCAGTGACAGTTTAGGAGCATATTTTTAGACAATTTCTTCTCACTGTTTGGCCAAGATGGTTCAATCTGCTATAACATTGTACAGTTGGTTACAGGTGATTTACATTTAGCATTGGGGGAAAAAAAAAGACGATTCCAGACAGACTGGGTTTAGAGAGAGGAAAAACATGATGAGGTTGGGGGTTTCCACTGGGATTTTTTGGACTAAAGTCAAATTAGCCTCTAGGCAGAGAGCTAGGAAAAACAAGTTTCTAATCCAGAAAAGCTTACTGGTCTCTATTTAGCATTAAATGGCTGTGTTTTATTCACCAGGGGAAGGGCAGAGGGTGTTCACTCATGGTCTTTTCAAGATTGTTATTATTTTACTTCAGATGCCTTCAGAAATCCACTTCTGAGTCTAATTCACGTTAAACAAGAGCCAGGGGAAAGCTCTGCCTGGTGAGCTTTCAGAAGCCTAGTTTCAAACTTAAATAACTTCTTTATGGGAAGTTCTTCTGGAAACAGCGTAAAAATAAACTCTGGGGGAAAAATAAAAGAAAGAGAGAAGAAGAAATCACATCCTCCTTCCTTCCTCCCAAAGCAGACAGCTGCTGCTGCAAATACTTTCCACGTTGTGGTGTCCTTTTTTGCAATCCTGCTTAACTCCAACCACGCACAAATCCCGAGCCTACCTGCACATTCATTAGCAGACTCGGGTCTTTAAGGGTTAAAAGGCTCATTTATGATCACATTAAAATTAAAGACATTGAGGCTCCAAGAGAATGACTGCTTTTCTTACCTTTCTTGCCTGTACCCAATATTCAAAATAATCAGGAATCATACAACTGCTTTAAGAAACCAGACTTTTCCTTTCTTTTTTACCCCCTTTTTCAAGATGAAGTTAGATGAAAAGCAACCTTTACTAAGATGCCTGCTGATACCAGCTTGTATTTCTAGCAGAATGCAGATTCCCACAACGTTGTTTCACCCTATGAAACAGCCATGTCCAAAATTCCTGCAGAAGTCTGAGTACTGCAAAAAAAGCTAAAGAAAGCAACGTAGTTAAATAACAAATCACAGCACTGAAACATTCCCATGTCACTCCAGGTGATGTACAGTTATTTCTCCTTTCTAAAAGGTTATTGAATCATTTTTTAAAAGGACTTTTCCCCCTATGTCTCAAAAATGACAATTTAAGGATACGCTTGTAACAGCAACACACTCCGAAAGTCATTGCATCATTTCTGCCACCAAAAAATCAAGGTGCAATATTAAAGCAAATGATGTTAATGGATTACAGGATTTGTAAGCAATCCTGCTGCAGAGGCATCCAAAGCACTGCAGGAATGTGGTGGTATTCCCAAACATGGACCTCAGGTCCTGGTCTAGGACTTCTCCACCTCAGGAGGTTGTAGATCACTCAGATTATGGCCTCATTTAGTTTGCTCTTGCAAAAACACTAGCTAGAAACACTGCAAAAGCAGGCAGAGACAGTGACTGAGGCTACAAGCATATCTCTTAGGCCAAGCATCCAGCTGCCATGGGGCAGGTCACTCTGTGCCAGTCACACCACATAGTAACCCGGGGATGAGGAAGTTGCTCTCAGACGGGTGAAGAAGACATCACCACTCGGGCATGTAGGGATGGACACAAGTGCACAGCAGGGCCCAGTGCTTGGCATCTTCTGCCTGTACTTTGGGCAGCGTGCTCTAGCACGCCTGCATCCCCCAGCCACCAGCATCAGTGTGTGAACGTTTCTCAGATGACTGCATGACCGAGAGCTGCACGGCTCAAACCACGTCTTCAGTGGGCACAGCAGGACCCCTTCAACCAGGTGCTGTATGTGGAGCACATACCTGAAAGAAAGAAAAATAAATTTGATCACAGAGCAGGTCAAGAGCAGAATGAAGAGTAAAAACTGGTCTTCTCCCCACAAGGCCAGAGACCCACGACCAGTGGTTTTCACTGCATGTTTTCCATAGACCTCAGGAGTCTTCCTGTTGTTTCAGTAGGTCTGCAAAAGTCAACCAAACCTCCTGCCATGATAGGCTGAGGCTCACATCTCTAAAATAAAGATCATCTGAGGTCCCCTCAGGTAAAAAGGGAGCATGAAGATCTGCTGCATTCAACCAAACAGCTCCTGAGATGCTGCCAAGAGTTGAGCAAAGGCTTTTGCCAGTGCTGTGGACTGACTCAGCCAAAAGCAGCGCGGCGTTGGACGGCCTTACGGGAAATCTGCTGCCGTCAGCACGAAGCGTGTCCACACACAGGATTTTATAGCACACCATTTCTTATTTCCATCCTTATTACACTGAGGTGTCAAATGAGATCCTGAAGATGAAACAGCAGCAGTTAGCATGCTAATAGCCACGCTCGTTTTCAGCCCCGCGCCCTGCTCCCCAGCACACAAACCACTCAGGCTTGGAAAGAACCTGCAGCCTGTCTCAGCGTTACCACTTTGCAGTTAAACTCTCACCTGTCCACTTCTTTCTGGGAGCGGTGTGTGGCCAGAAGTGGTGGGGCCCTGCCCTTGGCTGCCTGCTTTTCTCACAGTTTTCCAGCAGACTGAGATCACTGGGTTGTGAGGGCCCCTGGTCAATAAACCCTTGCCTTGCTCTATGGGAAGTGGTACCAGCGTGACACCAAACCCACACCGGCACTGCTCTGTTTCGCACAGGCTTTGAGAGCTTTGCAGTTACATGTGTTACACACATGCATTTAGTGGAAACACAATTCTGTCTGAGTGTCCACCTGAGTGGGAGACCCTGCAGAAGCGTTGTGGGGATTCACTTGATCTCAATCTCTGCAAAGTGAGAACCTGCTATCTACTCATCATACAGCACACTGCCAGCGATGGGCTGCGTAGGCAGCCTCTTCTTGATTGTAACTGTGGTTTTAAAGGTAAAAAATGCACAAAACCTTTTAATTAAATAAGTCTGTGCTTATTTCAAAACCAAAACCTGCTTGCATTACCAGGAGATGTAGTATGAAGTTCTTCTGGGGATGTGGGAAGCATTTACAGCAGCTAATAAGCCACCTCTGCGCTCTCCATTTCACCCCTCACGGAGCAGAGGTGACCACATCCACCCCAAGGGGGCAGAGAAGCTTCATTAACTGATGGTTGCACAACACTTCCACGGGCAAACCACATGTCAACAGTTTCATTTTGCTATAATTAGTGTCACAAACTACAGCAAGGTCTCCAGAACTTTAATACCCAACCTTTGTAAGGGCCATTTCACAGAGCTCAGCAAAAAGTCCTTGTTATTAAGCAACCTATTATTTCCATGTAAGTATGCTCTGCTCTTACAGATGCCCTGACATGTCCCAGAAGCAGCAGGTAGTAGGCAAAAGTTTGACTGGCTCATGACTCAGTGACATTAAATCAACTTGCCACAACCGTGTCTGATGCAGCGAGCGCTATTTACCCCACTATTAAAAAAGGTAAGAAACATGTTCTGCCCTCATGGAAGAGAAGCCTGGTTCAGATGGCTCCTGAACACCAGAGTGGAGGACAGACAGACGATTCGGTGTCTTCTGGGCTAAACCAAATACATTTTTCAGGACTGGTCAACAGAGGCATCCATCCCCCCTGCCATGGGCAGGGACACCCTTCACTAGCCCAGGGTGCCCAAAGCCCCATCCAACCTGGCCTTGGGCAATGCCAGGGAGGGGGCAGCCACAGCTTCTCTGGGCAGCCAGTGCCAGGGCCTCACCACCCTCACAGGGAAGAAGCTTTTCCTAATATCTAATCTAAATCTACCTTCATTCATCTTAAACCCATCACCCCTTGTCCTATCCCAACACTCCCTAATAAATAGCCCCTCTCCAGCTTTCCTGGTAGCAGAAGGCTGCAATGGGATCTCCCCAGAGCCTTCTCTTCTGCAGGTCGAACAAGCCCAACTCTCTCAGCCTGGCTTCACAGGAGAGGTACTCTGGCCCTCTGATCGTCAAGGGTCAAGGCAATTGATGAAAACAGCAGATGTGACAACAGGCCTTCACAGAGAAATCTTTTGATATATCCTGGGGAAAAAAAAAGTGTTTCTCCTTCATAGAATCATAGAATAGTTATGGTTGGAAAAGATCTTCAAGATCATTGAGTCCAACCATCTATCCAGCCCTACTAGGTCCAACACTAGACCCAGTCACCAAGTACAACATCTACTCTTCTTTTAAAGACCTCCAGGGATGGTGACTCAGCATCTCCCTGGGCAGCCTGTTCCAATATATTTGATCCCTGTCAGTTGCTATTTGAGAACTAATCTCTAGAAATACCTCAGGCACTTGACATCCTTCTTCTGGGAACTTCTCCCTATGTTTTGGAAGGACAGACTTGACTACAAGCACTACTAAAGTGTTGCTGAAAACTGATCCAGACATTTCATACCATTTTGGAGCTGGCTAAACAGGGCCAGGAGCCCTAGAGGAAGAAAAGGAAGAATTTTTGCAGAGATGGTGCCCAGGTGGTATTGTACAGAGATGTTTAAAATCAGCAGTATAGAGGGTCATTTAAGGTCCTGCCTGGCATCATGGTGATAAACAGTTCAGGCCTTTAGAAAAGCAGAGTAACAGAAGAGGAAAATCACCTGTGAGATTACAGGTAATGAGTATGCAGTGTGACAGATCCCACAGTGTTGCTTGAAATTACTTTTCTATGCAGAGCATCTTTGCTGCCTGGAGTCTGCCCCCATACAGTACCCCCACCTCCCTGATTCTTCTGCTCTGATTTTCAATCTTCAGCCACACACAGGTAACAAATCCAGCAAGGCTGTCATTTACACACATCCATATCTACCTCTAGCTCTCCATTGGCTCCAGAAAAAATTCCAAGAGTCCATCTGTGCTTACAAAATGAAGCTAGATGAGGCTTCTCCAGAGCCAGAGACCACCTGACATGGTCTGGCCACCTCTCTACAGCTCCAGTCTCTTCACGCTATTCTCCAGGGTGAGAGGTGTGGGTGTAAAGCTGACCTTCCCAACTGCACTGGGAAGTGTAGGGAGTGTGGGTATGGGTCTGGCCTGAGTCGAGCATGTGGGGAGGAGGGACGCTGAGTTAAACAGGTGAATTCAGAGGAAACAGTTCCAAATTTTTTCCCAAGTCCCATCCCACAACACACATCTGCCTCCACAGCTCAACACCAGGAAGATGAGTTTTTCCTGGAGTCACCAGGTGCTGGTGGCAAGGGACAGATGGGGATGATGTTCAGGCTCACTCCCCTGTGCTGAGACGGGGATCCCAAAAAGCAGTGGGGCTGTGGGAAAGTGACCTGAAAGACCCCTTCCTCAGAGCCTCCTGGACCCCTTGGCCAGGTTGGTGGGCCTGCATGGGGCTGATCCAGGCCATGGTGGGCACTCTGGGGTCCAGGGATGCACAGTATTTGCCTCTTCCTCCCAGCAGGAAGGTTTTTGCCACTAAAACCTGTCAGGCTTGTGCCCTACAGCTGATTCAACATCCTTACAAACCCGGTACAGGATCACAAGAAAATCTGGGCAGGAAGGGACTCATGGTGGTTACCTGCTCCAGGCCCATGGTTACCTCCGTACAGGAAATCAGGCTTTAGTGGTCTCCTCCTACTTCTCTCCCACTCCAGCTCCAGCATTTATTTGCCACCCCAACTTACTTTCCCAGTAGCTCTGCAGCTCAGACATCCATCCCAGTGGGCAGCCTGGGCATAGGTTCTTGTGCTCCTGGCCTAGGTAGCTTCTGGGCTGGGGGGTCACAACCTGCCCCTCACCGTTCTTCAATAAGGCTGCCAGGTCATGGCTTCATTGTGTCCACGAACATGTCACACAGACATTTTGAGACAGCCAGTGACTGGTGGTCATGCAAATGAATATTGTGAACAATCCTGAGCTAAGGACCTGAGGGTTTCAGTAACTCACTTGTGGGAAAGGCAAAACAGCAAAGCGCTACCATCTAGTTCAGATGTTACCACAGGCCAAAAGCTGGGCTGTGCGTTGTTCTCCCCCACCCCATACAGACAGACTGCATGTGCATTAGCAAAAACACACCACCACCCCCAAGGTGGAATTTGATTGTCCAAATATAACCTAATGTCAATGCTCTACTCAGTCATAACATCCACGATTCTTCTCAGAGGAGCTCAGCAACAGGGAAAGAGGCAACAGCCACACACTGAAACAAGGGAAACGAGTTTTTAACATGACGTGGTCAAGCACTGGACCAAGTTTCATGGAGAGGATGTGGAGTCTCCATCTTTGTAGGTACTGAATACTGGACAAGACAACGAGCAGCCCAAACCAGCTGGCCCTGCATTTAGCAGAGGGTTGGACCAGCGACCCTTCCAGGTGGGACATCCCTAGGGCATCTAAAATGGCTCTATGTTCCCATGTGGAGATTCAGCTAAACCACAGTTTGCTGGATTCTCTGCTCTTCCATGAGCTGGAAAAGCAAACTCTTCCTACCATCAGTACTGATTTGCCCATCTCTGATCCCAACCAAGTTACTCTGTTTCCAGATTTGCCTCTCAGAGAAGATGCAGTCAGTCACTGAGAGCTAGTCTTGGATGTGTGACCCATATTTTGGGGAGATCAAGGGAGCAATCCTGGCTCTCCTCCTTCCCTTTTATAACTTCCTGGCAGCACAGAGACGAAGGCAATGCCAATCCCTGTGCTCCTGACCCTCAGGCCTGCCTTCTGGAATAGCAGGGCTTCATGCTGAGAGGTATATTGTACATTAGCTACATGCTCTGTGGGTTGACTTTTTTTTATAAAGGAAATACTTTTAAAACTTCCCTGCCATTAGTCACTTCAAATGTGTATTACCAAAAACTGGAGTTCTTTCAACTAGAAGAATGCAGAGGCTTCCCCTCGAGGTAAAAGCACAGGGTTTTGCACTTTAAAGCCAGGGTAGATGAAAGGAAAGTCTCTTCAGAACTGTTACTGCCAGCACAAGCAATCCCATCCTGTTCCCACCACCCTTTTCAGATAAAGTCCTGGGAAGTCCTGCCCTGCCTCTCCCCCAGGCAGCCTGGCTTGGTGATTCCCCCTCCACCACCTCCTCCACCCCACCCTGGAGCTGGATGTGTTCTGTCATGGGCCAGGTTCAGAGATCTTCATTACAAACCTGCTTTGCCTCTGGGGCTCGTTAGGAGGCACAGGTTTGCTGGCACTGGGCCGTGCATACCCTGGCGGGACCCGCAGGATCCCGTTACAGCCACTCAGCGAGTTATTCCCTGACCCGAGCCCTGAAACCTGACATGACAGCTCATCTGTGCGACGCAGGCTTGGCTCAAGCCTGAAGTGGGCTAAGGGCACAGGGGGACAGTCGGCATGCCGTGCTGCCAGGGATAACCCTGTCTTCTCCCATAACTCAGATGCGTGGCTGCATACCGGGTCGGTTTTAGCACTTGCTGTAAGGCATTAGCCTTAGATATTTTTCCCCTCTGTGCAAGTTAAACTAGTTTGACTGCATCTATATTCGGTGGTCTCTCTCTATCAGGCTTCCCTGCATAATCAGGGCTTGACCCTGGCTCCATGAAGCTGAAGAGCAGAATATTTCTTTAACATCAGGAGTCCCAGTTTGGTGGTGAGAAAGGGTGTATGGCTGGAGGCCAGCAACCCCTACACTGCCTCAAGTCACAGGAGTTTACACTGGCCCTTGATCCCTCATCGCCTCATCTGTAGGGCTCCAGGCTGTCAGGTTGGCGCAGAAAGCAGAGGTGGAGGTGTAAGAGGAGAGACATGTCTGGTCAGAGGCGCCTGGATAGCTCAGCTTGCTGAAGGGGTCTGACAGCAATCCCTGATGTGATGATACCTTTTGCTGCCCAGGCCTGGTGTCACCTCAGAGGCCAGGCCTGATGTCACCTGCCTGCTCACTACACCTGGCCTGGTGTCACTCCAGGCTTGTGCAAGTCTGCTGAGGTCCAAGCCCAGCACATTTGACTCTGCTGAAATCTGGGACATAGAATCTTGCCTAGCTGAAATCCTGTAGTCTGCCGGATGCCAGGGATGTTAACCTTGCTGACGTCAGCCAGTCTTCATAGACTTCAACCTTGTCCACACTGAGGATGAGAAACAATCTCACAAAACTGCAAGAACCAAGTTCCTGCCAGGAAGGGAAGGTTCATCTCACAGGTCCATCTCTTGCTAATTAGCTTCATACATGCAAGATCTCTGCAGAGCTCTTTTGCTTCCCTACACCTTTTGCATCTACCCAGCACAGTTAGAAGCAGCCAGCTCCACAGACCATCCGTTAAGTCCTACCTCGAGCACTAGGACAAAGAGGAAGAGGACATGCCACAGCAGGAAGCCCAGCAGGGCTCTGCAGGAGGGCAGCCCACCCAAGATGGGGCAGGGCACAATGTCCATGGAGCATCTCCCAGTTGGAGAGGCAGCAGGGTGGGAGTCACAGGGGGAAGGGTCAGGGAAAGCCAGGCTTGAAATGAAGAAAATGGGTCAAACTCGAAGGAGGAGCCAAGTGGGGCCAGGGGAGGATGGGGGAAGGGGAGCATTTATGCTACCAGTGAGGCACGAACACCACGCAGACAGCTTGAAGCATCCTCCCACCTTGGTAAGTATGTCCATGGTCACTGACTTGAAGTTATAGTTTGAGTTGCAACTCGCTGCTTGGAGTACACCACCAACATTTGTGTTGGTGGACACCAACTCCCCTGCACCATGCTGTGCCTCACCTGCAGGATGCCCGTGGGCAACCCTCCCCCCACCACAGGTGGCAGCGTGATTTAGGCCTTTTTCCTCATCTGGCCATAGTTTGAGCCTCACAGAGGGACTTGACAGAAGGGGTTTGCCTTGTCAGCACACAAGCTGCTCATATGGGACATACCATCATCTCCAGCTGTGTCACAGCTGCCTCTCCAGCATGCAGAGGGGCTTGGGCAGGAGCCGGCTGCAGCTGCTGCTGGAGGAAGAGCTCTCACGGCGCCAGGCCTCCACCCTCCCAAAGGAAAGAATGCAGAAAGCAAGCATGGTGAGGCACACGAAGTGTAACTCTTCTGCTAGGCTGGGTCTTTGTTCTCTTCTCTGGTTTTGAACAAAGCAGTGCCCTCCTCTTAAAATGTGGGAAGCAGGCAGGAAAAGAGTGATCCCTGGCAATGCTTAGGGTGCAGTAAAATCCAAGATGTGTTGAAAGGACACTCCTAAAAAAGATGCTTTTATATTTAAACATCTGTTCTCAGCAGGTTTTTTGCGAATTAGATGAGTCAAACTCCAGTCCTGGGCCGAAGCCAGCTCTACTAATTACATAGGGGCAACCTCCATCCCTCCTCTAGCTGTGGTTTCCCAGCTGCATCCTGGCGCCATTCTGCTGTAGGAAGGCTCTTCAACGAGGGAACGGATCTCCCTGCTGTGAAACACCCACCTCTCCAGCTCATCTCAGCTGGTGAAAGGGATGGAGCAGGTTTAGGAGCATTAACTCCTAATCACTGCCTTCCACTTGCACCTTTCTGTGTCTCACTGGCCTCTCTCTTGCAGTTACTTTTCTCCAGACAGTTTGTGGCAGCAAAGCCAATTCCCTCCTCCCTCTCCCTCTTTGGGTCCCCAAGCAGAGAGCACCGGCTCTGTGCTCAGTTCTCAAGCCCAACCTTTTCCATGTGTTGTATTTCAGGTCAGGATGTAGCTCAGACTCACAGGACAGGAGGTCTCTGTTTCAAATCAAAAGCCTGATGAATTGTCAAAATTAGAAATGAATTTTGCAGGAGGTTTTGGGTCAGAACTGTAGAAAAACCCAAGTCAAGATGCTATCTGGGAAAATGTTTGGAAAGCCAGGTGAGAGGCTGGCTCTGCTTTGAGCAATGTGCACATTGCCTTTGCTACACACAAGTTAATACTAGAAAGACAGATTAATAAATAAACCTGTTCACTGAAGGGTAACAACTGCCCACCACTTTGCAGTGGGGAAGATGAAGGTCTTCCTGCTTGTTCCATGGAGATCAAATCTTACTATTTTCTCCTTACAGCGTGGCAAAAGCTGCCTAAGCTAGTGTGAAATCTAACCAAACTTCTGATGGACATTCACTGGGCTGTTTCTAACAAATCCACAGCAAAAATCAGTGCCAAGATCCCTGGGCTTGCTCCAAACTCACCAGCGTGTCCTCATGGTACAAGGCAGGAGGGTCCAGATCCTGGCAGTGGTGGGACAGCATCCCTGCTGCAGTGGGGGCAGCCAGGAAGATGCAGCATCTCTCCATGCCGCATCCCAGGAAAGCAGGTACCCTGCAGAGGGACCTTGGGATCCCTGGACAGCACAGGAGAAACCACCCTTTTAGTCAGTGAGCAAGAGGGAGAGATTCGTTCTGACATGATGCATCTCAACTGTGAATTGCATTCCTTCCTGTGGTTAATACAGGTGGGCACAAAAAACCCTGTAGTATTCCAGAGCCAAGGGACCGAATCTATCTCCATTGGAGGCTTGCTGAAAATATGGGGAGTATAACTAGGAAAGAAGACAAAACCTAAACACATGGTGTGAAGTTTATTGTTACGAGATCAGCTCCTTCAATCAACTAACTGCAAACAGCCTGGAAAATTTCTGGTGGGAACAAAAACCTGAAAAAACAGAGCTCCACAGGCTCTGTTTTGGTTATTGTATTGGAGGGAGCTTGTTATTTCACCCAGCAAGGAAACTCCTCATACATTTGCTCTCCAGTGCTCCCGTAATAACTACTGGCAGTGCCGCAGCTGTCCGTCACGCCTTGCTGGGGTGAACAGCAGCACAGCCCAGGCACAACATCCCCTCCCCAGTGCTGGGACCCTCTCGGGGTATTGCTCTGGCCAGGAGAGCCTGCCCATGGGGCAGAGGGTGTGTTGGCATCTGACACACACCCCCCGCCCCCCACCCTGGAGTTGGAGCCAGAGGCCAGAGTCCTGGGGAAGGAAGAAGTTCTGGCTCCGGATGGCAGAGGAACAACAAGTCCTTGGCTCCTGTAGAGGAAAAGCCTGGGACTTGGGGTCTCCCATTGAGGTGGAGATGAGGTGTGGAATAAGGTCTGTGAGATCATCCTACAGCTACCAGGGGCTGGGGACAAGGGAAGGAACAAGCAACCTGGTGACAATTTTTCACATGCCCTGTCCCTTTAGAGATGAAAGGATGTCAGGAAAGAGCAGAGTGACAGCTGACAGCCCTGCCTGTAATCTAGGGGTGGAATGAGACATGGGATGAAGCAGAGTCAGTCTGCATTGTGGAAATAAAGTCCCTTTTTGTCCAGGCAATCACATGTCTTGACTCCACTCTGGCTGTTGGCCTTGGAATTCCGGTCCAATAATGCAGCAGGACAAATCAGTGCTAGTGGCTTAAGAGTAACAGCAATCCTAAAATAATCCCACGTCCCCTGAAGGCAAACAGAAATAAACATGGTGGTTTCAGCAAGATTTGGGTGTTATTAAGCCTAGATGTGGGTGTATGCATGCATATACATACCCATATGTCAGTCATTATTTTATTAGAAGAAATGATTGCTGGGCTTGAAGACTGCTGTCTGGCAGAGGTGAGCAACCTCACATCAGCATACACCCTTTTTTTTTCCCAGATCAGAGGCTGAGGGTGCCAGCACAGCAGAAGTCAGAAGAAGCCACCTACCATGCAGCTCCAGCATTGTCCTCCAGAAGAGCCCCTGGGCTCCCGCGGGACTCAGGAAAGGCTGGGAGCCGGCTCCATCGGCTCTCAATGCTGCGCTTTGGATGCAAAGGCTCCTGGCTCCTTGCCAGCCTGGCTGGGTGCCATCCAAAATTGATCCACATGCCATACTTGGCACTGGCGCTACGCACCAACCCTTGCTCTTGAAGATCAGCCAAGCTATTATCCACTAGTCCTGCTGGGAAAGGGTGTTTAAAGCCACCAGTCCGTCATAAAGAGGAATTTGGTAGCCTGTTCCCATTGATTTTCCAGGGAAGTCACGTGCTTTAGCTTTTGGAAAATCTTCCCTGTAATTCTCAGCAGCCCTCAAGTCTTTGCAGTGGGGAAATATCTCCAAACAGCCCCCGAGTCCCTCAGCGTGGCTGCTAACCCACAGCAGCGCTCGGGGTCACCGCTGCCCATTCGCTTCCCTGGCTCCAGCAGCCAGCTGCTTCGAACCACAGGGCATTTGGCTTGTTTTGACAGCTGGTTTACGGAGCCCAAGTCCCTTCCAAGTGAATCTGAGGGACTGCCCTGGAACAAACTGTTTCCATGGGGGCAGCCAGGAAACTTTCCAGGAAGCTGCAGTCCTTCAGAGACAGTCTGCAGGGATGGAGGAGGAGGAAGAGGAGGAAGAGGAGTAATTTGCTCACTTCATGTTGGGAATGCCTTTACCCCTGATGCCTGCAGAGCCTTTCTTCTTGGGGAGGGATGTGCAACACATGGTGAACCTCAGCCCAGGAACCCAAACACTGCTCACGCTGAGCAGGGCTCAGAAATGCTGCCTCTTGCAGACCAAGAAAACAGGTCAGGAAAAGGCAGCAGAGCCCTGTGTCCTGGTGAGTCCTGAGGAACAGCCCCAGTGAAGCCCATGGGGGCTGACAACACCTCTGCTCCCACCCAGCTGCCTCCTCTGCTTTCAGAGACAAACTTAAGTCTTATCCAGAGCAATGCAACTACAGGAATGTTCTTTCTAGGAACAAAATGTGAAGAGTTAGGTTAATGCAAGGGAGCAGCTTGAGCTAAAGCTGGCAACTAAACTCCCACAGTGTAGTTAACAGGGCCAAGGTCCTCTCCCATCCCTCTTCCCTCCTGCAGCTGAAACAGCCCATTGCAGTGATGCATGTGAAATGTGCCAGTGCCTGGAGCTACACAGTGTACAGGGAGAGACTGGGCTGCCTCTGACCTCAGTACATATGACCACGTGCCCACTGAGTGTGCCTTGGTCTGCCTGCCAAGAGCAAGGTCTTCATAAAGTATGTCTCCAAGGTCAGAACAGAATGATGGCAGCTCCTCACCTTGCATCTTTCAGCCATTTCATATGTTGCATGTTTTAACTGCACATTCAGTTTTCCCATCTCCCCCTCAGCATCCAGTTCCTACCACTCTTCCTTTCTCCAAGACCTGCTTCAGATCCAAAGCATCTTCTCCATCAGCTCCCCTTCCCCGGAGCCAGGCCCTGCATGTCACACTGCACCCCAGACTCCCAGCTGACCTACTCTTCCCACAGAGCATCCTTCTGGCGATGATCTGACCACTCATGGCCTCCAACCCCTCCATTACAAACTCTTGGGCTTTACCTTAGTGGTTGAGATGGAAGGAGCAGAATGAGCGACAGGTAGATGCAATCATTGCAATCAGTGATGAGGATCAGTGGGAGGTGTCACACCTCTGCCCCTCCTGCTTTTATCAGCCCCTTCTTTGGAAGGAGGGGAGCAGCAGCCGGTGTACTGCTGGTGGGGGCTGGAAATGGAGCAGCCACTTAACCACTTAGCCCCCCGGGGAGAAATCACTGGTCTTTGGCCGGTCCTTTTTAAGGGAAGGGATGCTGTCCAGAGCAGCTGACAATCGCGCAAAATATTTCGTTCTCAGAAACAAAGACGGGAAGAACCTGTCAGGGGTGGTTAGAGGCTCTGCCGGGAAGCAGAGAGTGGTTCCCGCCATGGGGACGGGTGGCAGAGGTGCCTAGCTGTCCCCTCCCTTGCACAGGAGCTTCCCCAAAACTCCTTTCTCTCCTTAGTCCAAGGGTGGAAGATTTCCCCGGCCCAAGCAGGCTGCCAGAACCGCCGCTCGGTGCCCAAAACCTCCCCGGGCTGACATCCTCCGGGCTGCGGTATCCTCCAAAGGTCTGCAAGACCCGGGCGAGGGAGGGGTGCCTGAAGCTAGCCAGGGATTGCTGTTCCTGCCGCACGGTCCCGGGGGTGCCATGTCCCGAGCCCCGGGACATTCTGCAAGGAGCGGGAGGCTGGGGGGGCGCGTTGCAAGGAGCGGGGAGCTCAGCAGCCTGCCCATGCTCTGAACTCCAAAAACTGTGGTGAGAAAGGTCCGTGCACCCCTCCCCCGCATCACCCGGCCCTTCCCTTGGCCCTCGGGGCGCTTCTGGGTGGGATTCTCCCCCCCTCAAAAAAAGAAAAGGTTTTGAGAGACCCAGACTCCGGGGAGCGGCCAAGAACCGCGCCCGCCCCGGCCCGGAGAGGCG
>VZTU01008518.1:199389-228969 GCA_013400835.1 Zapornia atra | reverse complement strand
GATCCCGGTCGGGACCCCGCGCCCGGGCGGATGCTCCCGGCGGCGGCCCCGGGCTCCACATCCCTTGCCGCGGGGGGGTGGTCCCAGAGCCGACGCTGCCCGCTGCAGCCGCGGCTCCCCCCGGACAGGAACGGCATCCGGCTCTTCCCGTCTCGGCTGGCACGCCGGGCTGGACCCATTTGTTGCCGCTCTTCGCTTCTCCTCTCTCTGGGGCAAGCGAAATACCGTCCCGAAAAGGGCCGTCCCCTCCCAGCTCCCTCGGGCTGCTCTGAGTTTCCTTTCCTGCCCTAAGGAAAAGCTGGGCTTGAACAGGCGCGGCTCAGGCTCCGCTCAGGCTCGGGCTTGTCAGCAGAGCCTTGTAACGCGAAGCTAAGGCTGCCGGTGCCCCTCTGCCAGCCCGGTGCAGCCCGGCGCTCCCCGGGGGAAGCACTTCAGGCTCCTGCTGTTCGGCCAGCAGTGGATCTGCCTCTGAGGGAGCTGACATTTACTTTTGCTTTGCTCTTTTCTCCTTCCCCCTGTTCCAAAATACCGGCAGCGTCCGTGTCCGCTGGCGAGGAGGCCAGACATCACCGGCTTCTTCCAGCCCAGCTCGGCTTCGGGAGTTGCGTGCTGCCTGTTCAACAAGCGCTGCCCGGGCAGATGTGCACCAGTTGTCAGGCTGGAGACATTTAAGAATAGAAACAAATATTTAGGACCCGGGAACTTTCTGCCTTGTGTGCCTCAGTTTCCCTCTTTAGAAGTGTATCGTTCCCACTGCCAAACTGCATGTCTATGGGCTAAGGATGACTTTAGTACATGGCAAAAATAATTTTGCCATTAGGTTCACTGCAAGAACCCTTTTTTTAGCAGAGTTTTAAAGAAAAGCCTCAAAGAAAGAGTTGGAAATGGGAAAAAAAGTTAGAGATCTTGTACTGTCATAATTTTTTCCCTGCCCTTTTGACTCTCAAGCCTCCCACAGTATGTATGTGAGCTCAGGCCAACACCCCTTTCTCCCTCAAGTGACTCTGATTTATGAACAGTCCTCCTGACCTCCCCCTTTTATCTGTACTTATGGGAATCAAGGTGCTGGTGTCTGTTTTCCCTCTGCCTCCACAGGTAAATAGCATGGCTGGATCTTTACAAATAGTAATTCTGTTGTCAGTGAATTTTCCTGTGCATAAAGCAGTATTTTAGCTTTATTCCAAAGTGCTGAATATTCCAGCAGAACGGCAACAGAGCTGCCCCCATCCTGCTTTACAAAATCAGTAGACAGACAATATTCCGTGGAGGTAGATACTAGTGAACTAACGGCAAAACAGAAAGGATGAGGAATTTAAGATGTGGCCCCTGGGGTGGTAGCAGGGTGGTCACCATGCCATAACTCCTCCTCTGGCAGAAGGGATGGTGAGGAGCCCATAGCATCCCCTTGGTTGTAGTCACCCCCAGTACAAACCCGGGGTGGGAACACCATCAAGCCTTGCTGCACAGAGATGCACGTGAGATCTGGGCCACCCAGCGTGGCCAGGTGGGTGCAGCATGAAGCTATGTCACCCATGAGGTGACCGTGAGGCCCAGCATCTTGTCTCCTCGGCCAGCTACTGCTGATGCCTCTTTTGGGAGGGAAGTTGATGCCTCTGGTTGCACCCAGGCAGGTTGTTTGAAAGAATTACCAGTGTTTTCCAACAATATAAAAGCCACACAAGAGAAGTCTCAGATATTTTCAGGGCAAATTTAAAGCTTTTCTTGGCAGTGGATGGAACCTCAGATGGCCATGGTCCTGTTGAGACAGCAGTCACAGGCCTACCATTCTGACTTCTGCGGGCCTAAAAAGCCACTACCCTGAGGAAGGAGGGAGGGAGCTGTTCGCTGTGCCAAGTTTTGCTTGTTTACTGGATGCAATTTAATTTTTTAGGTCACTGGGCAAACTTCCACCCTTCCCATGAGGCTGTTGGAGGAGGTTTCTGGAAAGGGATACCAGCTCCATTGCGTCAGCAGTTCCTCACTAGAAATTTTTAGGGCAATTTCTCCTGGTCTTGCCAGTTTCTCAGCCAGATCATTTGTGATTTCTGTCTCACTGTGGGGACTTGCTTGCTTTGCCCTGTTGAGCTGTGCAAACCGGACAGTGAGCAAGGACATTTCAGGATGTGTTGACTGAGCAGAGCTAAAAGGGGAAAGATGAGGGAGGAGGAGGAGCTGTTACAGTAGAAAGGTCTGATGAGAAAGAGCCTGTGGAGGAGCAGACTCTGGCTGTTGGGAGGAAATGTTTGCCATGAGACAGAAGAAGACAGCTGCCTCCAAGTAGGGCGCAGCTCTGTGCAGTCACGGTTGGGTTTCTCCTGGGCACGATCTGCATCAATACTGCTTTCCCACCTGAACCCCAGTGCACCCGATGGGTGGTCAGGTGAGGTGGCAAAGGCTGGTGGAGAGGGATGTGGCTGTGTTTAAAGTCTCAAGCCACATCTACTGGCTTCAGATAGTGCTTGGGAGTAGAGAAGAGTGAAAGCGCATCACAACAGGCTGGGAACCAAACCCTGACAGGCATCATGTACTCAGCTTGGAGCAGACCCCAAGACTCCTTATGAGCATCAAATGTCCATTTTCAGGTTTGCCCTCAGTTCTGTTTGGCTGTACATGCGTTTTCCTCATTCTTTGCTCAACAGAAGAGCGGAGTGGCAGCTCTCAGTGGAAGCAGGGGAGAGGCCATGGCCTCAGGCATTTCCCCACTAGTTTCCTGAAATGGAAAAAATCCCATAGATGTCTTAGGGTCTTGCTTCTTCCATGGCACCATCACCCCTCCTGACTGGAGATAGGTGTGATTACAGTAAGCCCACCACCCCACCCCATAGCATGGGAATAAGACACGTAGAGGATACTGTCTTCTAGAGGGACTATCATGCATTTCCAAAACTCCCCAGTCTTCCAAGCCTGGTCTGTGTGTTTTTTTCCAGCCAGATGAATTGTTTCTGCAGACTGGCGTGGCGCAGCGTCATCTCGTGGCTGGTTGGCCCCAGCTGCAGGCACGTAGGGGCCCTGTGGGGACATTTAATGTCATAGCCCATTAGTTCCTTACAGGAATTCAGACAGGTTTATTTTTCTACTCTTGTTAAAATGCGTTCCCCTCACAGAAATGTGACCTTTCTGTTTCAGTGCTGTTAGCGGTTTATTTCGGCATTTTCTTCCTGGTTGTATTAATGGTTAAAAACGCCCTTAAGTCAAGATGTTCTCCTACAGTCACGTAGGGAGCCATGCTCTGCTGGCCAGGGCAACTCCTGAAAAGGTGTTTTCCACCTTCCAGCCTTCCAGCTGGGACCCCCTGAACCCCAATCAGCTGAGGGAAGCAGCTAAGGGAAAAGTCCGAAGTCAGATTATTTCAGGTTCTGCAGTTCATTCCCAAGTACAGATCTGGTGGCTGCTGAGCAAAAGGTATGCCTCTCTTTCGCTTTACCTTGTCTTTTTAAAAGCACCTGAAACTTCACCAAAGCCCAGCGAGCAGCGAGCTGTGCTGTCCCCTCAGCCAGTGTCACTCTCCCAGCACAGCTGTGTGGCAGCTGCCCTCAGAAAACTGCTGATTACGTGGGTTTTTTTCCCCCACCATCATCTGTCAGAGCATGACTCACTTTTGCCCTGGAACTATTTCCAACCTACAGACTAAAACACAGGGCATGCAGGGAATAGCTGGGACCTGGTGTTTCAGTGGGCAGGAGAGGACAAGCTGGGAACTCCCCACATCCCTGCCGGTTTCCCATCCAAATTCCTTCACTGGCCAGAGGATGTTGCTGCAGACTGGAGCAAGGCTGGGCGTGCTTTGCCTGGGATGCAGCTGGGGCTATACATCCCTTTGGTACCTACTGCTAGGTAGGCTAGAATTTTTAAAAAAATTATTATTCTTTTTGCCAGGAATAACTCCAGCTGCATGTTCATGAGAGGCTGTTTTCAGCAGTGATGGCTGGCTGAGCCACCCACATCCTTTGCTGGTGTCGCTGGAGGGTGCTGTACCAGCTCAGCCAGCTGCAGCTGTGCTGCAAACTGCATCTGCGATGTGCTCCTGCTGACATCACCTCCCTCCTCTCCAGGGAGGATTCTTCATTTCAGCTCGGACTGGTTCCCCAGCCCAGTTTACACAGTGTCCATGAGGAGGGATTTGGGAAGGAGGCAGGGAAGGAGGCACTGGCTTATGTCCTGCAGAGAAGCTGTACTGTGAATCCACGGCCCAGCAGGGCAGCACTGGTGGGGACCACACCACTCCCACGTAAATGCTTTAGGTGGCTCAGCAGCTCGCTGGGCTCCCTTGCACGTGATGGAACTGCTGAGGGTCTCTGTCCTAGCTCAGGCCTGCATCTGTACCAGTAAACATGATGGTCTGCCCCACTGAGCTGCTAGAATGGTCCCAGGCACAGTTTTGGCCTGGGCCAACTTGCAGTCTCCCTAACAATGCTTGTGCATGGCTCAGGGTCCAGCACAGGGCCCATCCTCAAAGAACAGCTTGAATTCGGCCGCGCAGTTTTGGAGAGAACAAGGTTGAGACTATAGGTGAGACTTGAGTCGACCAATTTCAATGCAGCTCAGGGACAGTTCAAAGACCCCAAAGGTGCATGGCTCCAGATCACCCCATGGGTCCCTGGGGAGGGTGTTCTCACCCAGCTCACCTGCACTGCAAGGGCTGACGGGGAGAGGAGGAGGAGCATGGGTGAGGAACACCAGCCACAGCTCACACTTGGAAGCTGAGCCCTGGGAGAGCTGGGTCATGCAAGCAGTGAAGAGAAAGCGCTCCCGGTTCCAGCTCTGTGCTCCGCCTTTCTCCCTGGAGCTGCTGCCCTTACATAAAGGACGCTGAACTGTGTGTGCAGCAGCTGTCAAACCACTCCACCTCACCTCTTGGTACATTGAATTAAACCCGAGCACATGCTGGGCAAGCTTAATATGCAAGCCTGTAAACCCAGAGGAGGTGGCGGCATGGGGCGATGGGGGCTCTGTGGCACGACAGACCCCAGCACGAGATGTCTGCCCTGGGAACAGAGTGGAAAACAAGGAGGCACACGCACACTGCTGCCTGGATGAGTAATACAAAGATGACTGCAAGCTGCAGAAAGGAGAAGCTGACTTCATTTATCTCTTAACAGGGCCTAGGCCAGCCGGGCCAGCAATTACGCACTCAGCTGCGGGATAGGAACCCATAATACTCAAGTGTCACGATGTACGCAGCCTCTGAACCCACATGAAGGGCTAGCAGCAATTGTCTGCTGCACTTGCGACATGCCCAGCCCAGCAACCCGAGCGGGCTGGGTGGGGTGGGTTCTTACTGCGTCCCTGCCTGCGCTGGCCCCCACGCCGCATCCTGCCCAGTGCGGTGTCAGCAGATGAATTCCGAGCAGCTCCCAAAGGCTCTGGCGGTGGTGGGAGGCCAGAGGCTGGGGGTGTCTCTTCACTCACCACTGGTTTTTTCCTCATGCCCCGGGTTAAACGTCAGTAGAGCTCTACCTGCACCAGCGTCGAGTTCTCCTGGGAAGTAAGTGCTGCTGCTGGCAGATCCCTCAGAGAAGGTGGGAGCTGACTTTGCACAGAGAAGCAGATTTTGATAACCAGAGCTGCTCCGTCTTGATGACTAATTAATTCTGGCTTCCGCCCACACAACACGTACAGCTCGTAACGTGGAGGAGTCAGCCACAAGGGAAGGAGAAAGAGACAGCCTACTGTAGAGTTCAGCCCCCTCGGTGAAATGATCCAAACTCACCCTTTGCCCAGAAGTGCTGGAAGCTGGGTTCTCGCTGTGGGAAGAGCAGCATCAAAGCACTCCTGGAGAACTGTATTCCCCTCTGTGCAGAGGAGGAGTGATGCTCTTTGCCTGGCGGGAGGTAACTGGGCTGGCAGCAGTAACCCAGTAAGTGATGGTGAGGATGAAGGCCATGCTGCATTGCAGTGTCAGCCCTCAGCATCCTCCTGGCACTGCCACTTGCTCTTGTCGCTTGTGGGAGGTTGCCAAGAGACAATGCTTAAATAACCAGGCAGGAAGGCTTTTCCCTCACCATCAGCTTTCTCACACAGCCTCGTCTCTGCTCAGACCCAGAAGATGTTTCTAGAACAGTTCAGGCTCTTCCAGAAGAAACAAGATGTTGGCAGAGAGCAGGGAATCCTCTGAAAGGAGGCGGGATGCCTTAGGAAAGGTATCACAGATGTTACAGGTATTTAATGGAGATTTAGTTTGCAATTTTAACCAAGCAGCTAGGAGGGGAAAGACTCTGGGAGCAGCCACCTTTCCCAGCTCCAGAAATGGAAGCTGCTTAGGACTCACCTGGAAGAGGCATTGACCCAGTGCTGTGAGAAAGGTATCTTTGCTGCAGCCCTCCATCACCTGCTCGAGCCCCGCACCCAGAGGTGACCATGGCAGCACAAAGCCCACCCCAGAAGCAGGGAAGAGTTTGCTGCCAAGCACCCATCTGCCTCACAGTGCCTCAGACCACTGTGCTTAAACCTTAACTCCAGTCTGCCCACACCTGAAGCAGCTAAGGAACTCACCTAATGAAAGCCTCTCCTCTCAGATTAAAAGCAGGTGCCACACAACAATAGCAGACACCCAGGTGGACATTTCTACCCTGCAGACAGCTCATGCAAGCCTGATCAATACCCACTGACTTAAATCAGCACAAAAGCCACCATCCCTGTACCAACACTGCCTGTTGCAGAGATCTCTCCCGTCGGCAGCTCCCATGCTTACCAGCACCAGCCCCAAGCCCTGCTGGAGCTTAGGACAGCACAGGTTTGAGCTATTTCAAGAGCAGATACATGACTGTACTGAGGAATCAGGGAAGTAGTCACAGCACTGAGCTTGACTGAGTTCAAGAAGCGTCCGGATGATGCCCTCAGTCCCATGCTCTGACTTGGCTGGCCCTGTGTGGAGCCAGGAGTTGGACACGATGAGCCTTATGGGTCCCTTCCAGCTCAGGATATTCTATAAATCGCTTGATCCCATCCAGCCCTGTAGAAACACCACACAGCAGATACATAGGTGATGACTCTGAACTGTGAGCTTTTCCACCCTGCTTCCTTTGCATCCCTTTTCTCCTGTACAGAAGAATCTTCTCCTCCTTGCCATGATCATGAGATAACTTTTCATTTCTTGTTTCTGGAAGCCAAGTCCTCACTTTGGTTCTGTTATGCATGTAACATGTTAGTGTCATCATGAGACTCAGGGTAACTTGTATGAGGGAGATGCACCAGCTCTAGGACTGCAGCTCAGAAAAAATTATAAGCCAATATGGGTCTACTTTTGTGCAAAGCCACAGCCCTGTTTCCTGTCCCAGTCCCCTTCCCCATGAGAGTACAGTGAAGAAGTAGAAAAAGATGGAAGTTATTTTCTCCTCAGTGGCATCTGGCTGCATTTAATTACTGGTCCAACTGGGGGCTCAGACAGACACAGGGTCCCAGCTCCTTCCCATTTTCAATACTGTTAGGTTTGGCTTTGGTTGCCCCCCCTGGTGCCCCATTGGAAACTTGTGGACTTCCAGCACAGGGACAGTGGATTTTTCACTCCAGATGGATCACTTCAGGGAAACGGCTTTGTCAGGTGCAAAGACAAGGGTCTGTGGTGCCATAAATTCCTTCCTTAGTGGGTATTTTCCATACTGCTACCTGTCAGCTGGCAGGACAGTGTGTATTTGTGGGAAAACTGGGAGGTTTAATGAGTTCACATTTGGTGATTTTAGTTCCGTAGCCTGTAGCCACCAAGGTGCCCTGAACATTGAAAAGAGCTAGCATGGAAAAGGTGGTTACTAAAGGGGACCCTCTTGTGTCTGTATTGTCTCTGCAGAGGTTATTTTGGGAGTTAAATCATGACAGATGTGGCCTGCTATAGACAGAGATAGATTTAATAGAAATAAAAAATGGTTTGGGCTGGAAGGAACATCTGAAGCCCATCTAGTTCCCACCCCCTGCCACGGGCAGGGACACCCTCTACTAGCCCAGGGTGCCCAAAACCCCATCCAACCTGGCCTTAGGCACTGCCAGGGAGGGGGCAGCCACAGCTTCTGTGGGCAGTCTGTAACAGGGCCTCACCACCCTCATTGTAAAAACTTCTTCCTTATGTCCACTCTTTCAGTTTGAAGCCATTGTCTCTTGTCCTGTCACTACTGGTCCTGGTTAAAAGCCTCTCCAGCTTCGCTGCAGGCCCCTTTGTTTACTGGAAGGCTGCAGTAAAGTCTCCCTGGAGCCTTCTCTTCTCAGAGAAGTATCTCTTCTCTGTACAAGCCCAACTCTCTCTCAGCCTGTCTTCACCAGAGACATGCTCCAGCCCTCTGATCATTGCCATGCTTCTGCTCTAACAGTTCCACACCATTTTTGTACTGGGGACCCCAGAGCTGGATGCAGCACTGCAGGTGGGGTGTCACCAGAGCAGAGTAGAGGGGCAGAATCACCTCCCTCAGCTTTAAAATGTTGTGACTGAAATATGTGACTTTTATTCTTCTCCAGGCCTTGTCAACCAGAAGCCCACCAGGCCCAGAGAACGACACCACCGACTGTCAGTGAGTACCCCAGGCTTTTGTTGCTTCTTCAGGGAGGAATAGCAGCAGAAGGAAGGGAGCATAAAGGGGAAAGCTATCCCTGCCTCCCACTGTGCAGGAGAGAGCTGGGAACAGTGTCATTTCATTTCCAGCCCTATAAAATCCAGGAGCCGTGCTGCCTGAAAAGAGCTGCCTGCCCAAATATAGTATAGAGATTCATTCCTGATCATAGGTAATGCAGAATTTAGGACGTTCACATGTCACACAAACACCTTGAAGGAAGGCCTGTGAAAGCTGGGGGAGGATTGATTCCAGTAGCTCAGGCCCTGGTTCACCCTTAGGCCACCCAAGGGCTCTGCAGCATGTTGTAAAAGAGAATGATATCTCTTTTCCCCCAAGGAATCACAAGAGAAACCCCACGAGACACTCCCATGCTACACCAGCTAGAGATGGGAGTGTCCCTCGGGGACAGGGGGACGCTGGGGACCTGCTGCTCTGGCTGTCAGACAAAGGAAATGTGAAATCTGCACAGGCTGCCAGGCAGGCTCTGCCTCCAGCTCTGCCTGCACCAAGACTGGTGGGAACAGTGAGATGCAAGTGTTAAAGAAATCCGTATGAAATTTAAAAACTTGAGCAAATGTCTTAACACATCATCTTCTTATGCTAAAAGGCAACTCTCTCAACCACCAAGCGCTCTCTGACTGCCATCCAGCCCCTCCTCCCTGCAGCACTCCAGAGCAGACCATGCTGCAGATTCCAGCCATCGTGCTACGTGACCTACTAATGCCAAGCAGTGCTGGTGGATGTGACACAAGCCTGGCTGCCAGCCTCCTCTCCCTCTGTGCTGGCGGGGAGCTGCCTGGTGAGGCTGCTGGTTTCCAGAGCAATTGAAAAACGTCTGCCCTCAGCTTTCCCAACAGGAAGGCCAGTACAGGCGCTCTTGCGGGGACTGCAGGCTCTCCTGGGCTTTCCAGCATCCTCAATGGGCCTTGGGCTGCGATGGCAACCGAGCAGTGTCCTCTGGGGTGCACACACAGCCCTGCCCAGTCTCCCACTGAGCTCCCCAGCCCTGGGCTCTGGCCTGGGTTTTCTTTCTCCCTCTCTCACATGCAAAGGGGAGACCTGAGATGGCAGAAGCTGGTTTCTGATCTGGGATGACAGCAGGACCTTATTTTCACATCAATATCGCACGCTCTATGCCTACGTCAGAGTCCCGTGGCACGGCTCACATGCGATGTGCCGGTACCGCCCGTGATCAGTGGGGTTGCAGTTCCTGCTGACAAGAGCTGTATGTAAACGTTTGTCTGGCAGTGGTCCAGCACCCAGCAAAACTGCATTTTGAAGAAAGCTCCAGAAACAGCGGTTAATGTGCGTAGGTGTCTCATCCTTCACATTTCTGAGGCTAGGATTACTCTAGGTAAACATTCACGGCACAGGCAGTAAAAAGCAGCCGTGTCTTGACAGACTTGCTGACTAAAGAAATTCCCATGAAGCCGATTAAAGAAGAAAATAAATGTCAAGCAGGGAGGAAAAGAAAAACCCAAACCCACCTAGACATGGAGACATAACAGTGTCTGCCAAGAGAGCAGTCATGCGAGATAGATGCTGTAGGCGTGCATCTCCCATGCCGCGAAATATTCCTGTGTGACACCACGTAAGCATCTCCTCCAGGCCCTAATGAACACCTCTGATGCTCACGGGAACCTGGTGGGATGTATCCCTGATGGAGCTGTGTTACCTCTCCTTCCCCGCGCTGCAGTTCTTTTGTGAACCACTCTCCAGCATCTGGTAGTCCGCGGGTGGGATGACACAGCACAGGAACGCCGTAACGATCGCGCAGTCGCTGCCAAGGCTCGTGTCGCTGGCAGAGTTACTGGGGCGTTGTGTTGACCTATTTTTCAGCTGCAAGGTCCTGCACAAGGCATTTTAATGATTAACCCCGGACTTTCCCATTCTCAGCAAAACAATAAAACCCAGTGGCCTGGATTCACCCCAACCTAATTTTCAGGCACTGAACTCGGGTTTCTACCCCAGAGCTTGTCACCGTCAGCACCCATCAGGGATACAGTCAACAGGGCCTGCAAGCAGCTCTCCCCCACCCCAGGCAGCTGCCTGGCAGCAGGGACATGGCACTGCCAGCAGGAACATGGCACTGCCAGCCGTCCCCACCACGGGGATCTCACTCACAGGTGCTTTGCTCGCTTTTGGTCTAATGACACCCTTTGCATTTCCTTCTCACTGCATAGTTCATTGTCTTCCTATTTAAAAAAATACTGAACAACAACTGCTTCCCCTTAACAAACTTTAAACACAGAGAGAGGCCTTTTGCTGAGTCACAGCAAGTTTCTTGTGTTCCTCTTTCCAAAACTGCTTCACTCCAGCCCTTGAAATCACTTTTTATTGCTGCTTTCTAAACTCTCTCCAAGCTACTGATAACTTTTCAGTGAGGAGATACCCAGGTGCCTGCACAGTAACACTGATGGAGCTGCAGTGACCCTTTATGTTCTTCGCTGTCCTGCCAGGTTGCACATTCCCCTCTCATGCAGTCTTAGCAGCTAACTCTCCCACTTGCAGCATTGCCCCTTTCCAGGTTTCTCTCTTCCCTCAGAACCCCTGGGGTTTCAGAAATGTTTCCCTCAACATACTGTCCTATTATTTTCCAAATTGTAAAGTCTCATGTCCCTCAGCTGGATTCACAAGCCCTAATCTGCAGCGCTGGCTGCATGTCCATGAGAGCAGCAAGGGGCCTCCTCTCCTGCTGGAGGAGCACGGGGGAGGCTGGTGGCTCACCAGCTCCCATCCCGGCCATGTCCTGCGCTCTGGGTTTCCCTGCCACAGCCTCTCGCTTAATTCCAGGACCAGCAGAAGCAGCTGGCAGGGCAGCTGAACATTTGAGATCCAGGTTCAGGGTGGGAGGGCCAAAGGAAGTCTCTGGTCCTATCTTCTGCTCCAAGACGGATCAGGCCAGACTTCGCCAGGCTTTGATCCATCAGTTCCTGAAAGCCTCCAAAGGATGGAGGCCTGTGTGGCCAAAGCCTGTTCCTCTGCTTGCTGTCCTCAGGGTGCACAAGCTTCCCTTTGATCCAGCTAGAAGAGCTAATCTTTTATTTCCATTTTTCCACATTAAATGGAACAGAACGTCAACCAACAACAGAGAGAAAGTGAGCAGCAACTTGCCTTTCTTTTGCCCCTGCAATAAACAAAGTCCCCTCTATCCCTCTCAGCCCCGGATATACTATCGTAGGTGGGGGCTGCTTTTCTCTTTTTCACAGTGCACCTGTGAAAATCCAGTTCTACCTGGAGGTTTTCTCCCATGCTGGGGGGTCACCATGCAAGCCAAAGCATGGGGAATAATTAACAGTGGGAAATTACGTAACCACTAAGAGAAACAATGACTCTTCTGTGGGCCCACACGCACCCTGCCAAGAGCTCTGCCCCTAGTGCATCACGTCACATAAAATTACTCTAAGAACTGTCACAGCGCAGAATTCAAATTGGTAAAATGTGTGTTAAGGTCAGATTTCCACATCTCCTTTCCCAAACTCCTGCTTGCTAGCTGCTGGGCTGTGGTTCGAGTCCCTGGACTCTTCGCTTTCTTCCCAGCTCCCATTTACCACAGCAGAAACCAGACCACCAGCAGTCCCTCCGAAGGAAAATGAGTAGAAGGAACAAGCAGAGGAGTTTACTTGCTAAACCCTACTTGCTGCTGCCTTGCTGCCAGTAGAACTTGCCGCCGAGGGCACGGGGCAGCGCACGTAAGCGTCGGACACCCACGTGAGCCCGCTGCCATGCCAGCTGGTCATCAGGAGGCTCCAGGGAAAACAGCAAACTACTTCTGAGGTGCACAGCTAGGTCAGAGCAGCTGGAGCGGGCAGAAGCCTTTCTGAACTGGACAGATAAGAACAGAGGTGAGGTTGCATTGATGCTGTTGGCTCCATCTGACAATGGCAGGAGACTGCTGCCTGTTTGAGGAGCGTTGAAGATGCTGCCTTGCCCAAGGATGGCAGTTCTTGCCCATCAAAGTCAGCTGGGGCTTATGAAAGCACTTCCCCAGTATGACAGAGTTTCCTTGGAGGAGCCTTCCAGGACTCTATATTTACCTGCCTGTGCTGGGGCAGCTCCTGTGATTTCATCCCCTTTTTTTTTTCACTGGAGGGTTCTAATGAACACATTCATTCCAGCTACAAGATGAAGGGTGAGATAGATCTCACCCTTAGAGAAATGGTAGGTCAGTAGCTGCCACATAATGAGTCCGAGACAGATTTGGAGCCAGGCTATTGGATATGAAAATCTCTCTTCTTTTGCAACCAACAAACTACCATACAAAACCATTTCTCTCTTGCTTGCTTGTTCTCCACCAGTGGATGGCCACAAAGCAAGGCCATCAATCTCAGCTGCGGTGGCACGCAGAGCGCTTTACAGTTTGGATGTACCAACTCAAGTCCCCACTTAGCTCTGCAATTCTCCATGACCTCTCTTTCATAGAGCCATGTGCCCCAGCTTCCAGAGAGGACTGGCCCGACGGCCCAGCTTGCTCACCTCCCAGCTCTTTACAGGACCATGGAGGAGCACTCGCTTGACAGCTGCTGTCTCCTCTGAGTCCTGGAGGGCAAGATCAATGTCTTTGGGAGCATGAGCTACGGTGGTCAAAGCTTGCAGAAGACTTTCCACTGTTCTCCCTCATGCAGGTAGGGACAGGTTTCCCCCATACCCAACATGAACCACCCTCTGATAATACCAATAAATGCCATACCAGTTCCCCTTGAATCATGCATCAGTTCCCACTCATGGGAGAGCTGTGCCGGTGTGAAAATAAATGAAAGCCTCAAGAGCAGTTTGAGGCAGCTCTGTTCATATTTTGGCTGAAACTCAAATCCCTTACAGATACAAATAATCCCTTTCTGCATAAAACCTTAAAACTTGTAACAGCATAAAGGTTATGCAGCCCTTCAGCTGGGCCTCCAACCTTACTCACCAAAAGGTTCTTTGATCTGGAGCACCGTAAGGGCTGCACTGGAATCAACTCGCAGACTGAAAGAGCTGCCAAGTGATGGCAAATGTCAGTGAGCGATCTGCCCGTGGGGTGTGAGAGGGAGAGTGACGGAGTACCCGCGTCTGCACGAGCCACGTGCAGCCCAGTCTTTCCATTCACAGAAAAAAGCAATGAAGTCAGGGTCACCTCGTGTCTTCAGGCCTTGTTTTGCCACACCAATAACTCATTCCATTCCCCAGCAGGTGCCCACAAAGGAACAGCAAGAAGCCTTCAGGACAGTCCACGGTATCGTATGATTATTCAGAGGAGGAGCTCATGGCAAGCATCGAGCAGGAGTACTGCCGCTGAGCCCAACCCCACACCACCAGTTCCGGGAGGCCCCGCCGGAGCAACACTGCTGCTGACACAATGACCCCTCGCACAGCCAGACGACGCAGGAGAGGTGGGTGGCGAAGGGATGTGGAGAGGCATGTGCCTGCTTAGGAAGCATGGAGGAGAAAGCTCTCCTGACCAATTCTGGAGGAGAGCGCGAAGATCCTCACCAACTGCTGATTTCTGATCAGTGCCACCGGAAAAGGGACCAATTCATCTTGCGGAACAATATTGAGAAGCTCATTTCTAAATGGTATTTACAATGAAGACGTACCAGAATTGAAGTGTCATACTGCAAGCGTTGAAATTCATGTTCCTGCCACTTAAAACAGGCCAAATTTGCTCCTTGTGCTGCACAACCTCCAGCGCTGAATCTGGTACTGTCTCTTTGAATGTGGCCCCCAGCACGGGGTGCAAGGTGAAAAGGGCAGTGAGCCGACCATCCGGCATGTAGGCAGTGCCACCCCAGAGTTCAAATCCCACCACTGTGTCAAAAGAGGCTTCTGGGAGCCAACAGGGAGCACAGGATTCATACACTTCGGGGCAGGATGCTGTATTTGGTGTGGTACCTGGGGCTCCTTGGCATGGGAGCCAGCACGGCCCCGGTGCTGCCTTGCTGCGGCTGGCGGTGACCTGTTGTGTGAGGGACTCGCAGGCTGTTGCAGAGCAGCTGCTTGCCATCAGTTATCAGAATTATCAGTCCTGGCATTCCCACTTATTTCTTGTAGGTAACCTAGGAAAAACCACACTATGTTTTACCATTAGCCAACTGCACAAAGTCACCTCTCCTGAGAAAATCACGGATTTTCAGTGCTCCCCAGCAGGGAAGCCTGATATTTTAGACTTTCTGCCTTTATTTTCCCCGCAGCTCAATGTATTATGAGTAGCTGCTTGTTACAAGAAGTAGAAAAATACCTTATTTCTGTCTTCAGCTGAAACGTAGAAGACATCAGGTGAAATCTTCCCCTAGACTATGTAAGTGTGGGAGGAAACAGCGGGGCACAGTTCAGTTGCTGCATTTTAACACCTTTGTAATTCCTGGCACCTGTGAAACAGAAATAAATGCATCTGTGCTCTGTGTAGCCCTCAGTAAAGGCCTCAAATGTTGTTTTGAAAAAAGGCTCTCCAGCTCACACACCATATTGTTTCTCAGCACCTGCAGACTAAACAAAACACATCCTTGGAGGATGGCAGGAGGGGTGCTGCGAGGCAGACACCAGATTACACCCCTGGCACACATCCTCACGCACCATTCACCTTCCTGTGACAGCCTCTGTCCTGGCTGGCCACTGGCTGTTGCGCTCTGCCTGTGGGCTTGGGAGCTGCCGGGCAGCCACAGACACGGGAATCAACCTCCACAAAGCTACAGCGGCTTGGAGGGGAGAGCTCCCTGCACGCCAGCTGGAGCACCTGGATAGGATGAGGTTTAAAGCAAAAGAGGGCAGGTTTAGGTTGGACATAAGGGAGAAATCCTTCCCTGTGAGCGTGGTGAGGCCCTGGCACATGCTGCGCAGAGAAGCTGTGGCTGCCCCCTCCCTGGCAGTGCCCAAGGTCAGGTTGGATGGGGCCTTGAGCAGCCTGGGCTAGTGGAGTGTGTCCCTGCCCATGGCAGGGGGTGGGAACTAGATGGGCTTTGAGGTCCCTTCCAACCCAAACCAGTCTGTGATTCTGTCATACTTCAGTGGCCCAGACGTAGCTGGAGTAGAAAGCAGTTGTCCTTGTGTAGCTTAGTGGAAGTTGTGTGGGCCCTCTGGACCAAGGGCTCTCCCACCCTCCTGAAAAAATCCAATTTTGAGTAATGGCACTTGATTTTTTGGTAGGAATACCCAATTTCAGACCTACTAATGCTGCTAAGCTGTGGTAGGAACACGGTTTCACTGCAGCATGTCAAGGATCAGCGGCCAAATCTCCCAGAGCTTGTACCAATTTTCAGCAGCTCTCAAAGACTTACTGGGGTGAGCAGAACATGCCTGTGGAAAGCAGGAAAACATGGGAGACCTGCTGACTCCAGCATTACAGCCAACCACGGCACTCCAGTCTTGTTTTAATCATCACACTGCTTTAGATCTCCCTTCGATTTGGATTTCATTCTTTTGGCCCGGAACTTCCTTGCACCGAGGGTCGCAGTGTCTCTGGCATGCCTGTGGAGATGCTTCAAGGAGTTTGGCCACAGCTTCCCCTATCAGGAGGGCAGGGTGCCTGTTGCTACATTGCCCTTTTGGGTGGTCTCCGATGATGCAGCAAACCCAAAGGAAAGCCACGCTGCTGGCAGACCATGCTGCAACGTCAGCAGGCAGGGCATGAGGGCAGCTCTCTCTGTGCCAGGCAGAGCCAGCAGCTCCATCCTGGAGCATGGTATGGGTAGGGACCAGGGACCTGCCTTCCCCAGGGTCCCTCTGCCCTTGCCCTGCCTCCCCACACAGCGTTTCTCTCTCTGAGGCAGCATTTGGCCTCTCAGAGAGGGGCCAAACTCTCCTAAAGGAAAGCCTTTCACAATGTCACAGAGAGTGATTAATATAAAAAATAAATTAAAAAGATCTAAACTGACTATATTCTGGCTCAGCTGACACATGTCTCTCTGGATGAGCACAGCAAACCGTTCAGCTCCCTGACAAACCTGGCTACTCGAGTAGCCGAGGGACAGGCACGTGCCTGCAGCCGGGACAGGGGCACAGCGGGTTTCACTGGTGACCTGCCCCGCATCCTCAAGAGAAGAGGAGCTGTGGGAACGTGGGAAGGTGCAGAAGGGAGCAACGCAGCTGGGACACTCACTGAACCAGGGAAAAGGTGGGAGAAAGAAGTTTGAGGATGCAAGGAGGGGCCTCAAACCATGCCATGGCCTTGCAGGCTTCTCTGTGCCGTGGAATGATGTGTGCTCGGTGCTGTGCATCCAGCCACCGGCACAAACCGACTCACAGCCATCGATCTGACCTGCATACTGCCCAACACACGCAGTGTAAGACAGAGCACAGGTTTGGACTTAATGCTTTTAACCACTGTTAATAAAAAGTTAACAAAGGCCGTGCCTGCCAACCGCCTCATTACCTCATTTGCCTAACAAAGACAAACGCTGCACGAAGTCTTTCCCCCCAGCCCAAACCGAGTGAGAGCCTTGCTGGCCTGTGGGCTGTCTGCACATACCTCCCCCTGATACTGTCATTTTCAAGCGAGCAAAACTGTGGGTGCTGAGAGGGCTGAAGGGGGGCATTTTTCAGCTGATGGTGACAAACTACTCTTCAGTGCTTGCAGAGATCTCACCACTTCTACGCTCAGTGACTTCCACGAGTTTGGGAGGTTTCTTACCTGGCTGTGCAGCAAGGTGCCAGCTGAGCGATTATGGTGGTAAAAGCTTTAAAACTGAATTTTTTTAATTGCTCAACCCAAAGCCTTTAAAAAAACAAAACCATTGAACCTGAAACTACAGAACCTGCTTGCACACTTAACTCACTCTCAATTTCACTCAAATCTGGGGTTTTTCACATGCAAACAAATGCTTTGCATCCTTCCTTTCTCTTTCTTGGTAGCTAGCTCTTCTTTATGACAGCACTGGCCATGGATGCTGCTGCTTTTTGCAGAGCTCTGCCTTGTCAGCAGCACACTAAATGGGCAGAACTCTTTCCTAAAAAGCAACTAAGAAAACAGATTAGCATGAGAGCAGTTTTAGAAAGCAAGTTCTCTTTTACATGTAGCCATCCAGTGACATCTGCTAAAAGCCTCGAGAATTCAACCAGGAGCTATAAGTAGACTTGAGTGGGGAAAAAGCCGTGACTCTGCGCTTGGGTGAGATGGCTGGGAAGAACAACTACAGCCAGCCACCACAACCATAGCTCCTCAAGATTTTGTGAAGGTCTTTACTGTCCACCTCTGTCTCTGATAGGAACCCTGAATTCCGGTCCATTTTCCCACGGGAAATGGGATGGCTCCCATATGTTCTGCCAGCATCCCATTGCCAAGATCTCTTGAGACCAGAGCAACTACTAGTTCCCTGATACATCACATCCTGTGCCATGCTACCACCTACTCACCTTCTCAATATGAGAGCAGAAAGGAGGGTGGCAGCCTCACCGCCCCAGGGATGCTCTTCCCCAACCTCCTTCCTGTGAGGATCAAACCCCACAAGCTTTCAGCCGAACTATTCGCACACAGACTCTTGGAGCTGACAGAGTCACTGCCCCAGACAGGTACAGCCCTGGAGTTGTGCCCCAGAAGGGTGGTGGAGCTCCCAACCGGAGGCAAGGGAGGCAGAGTACCAGCTGCCTAGCACAGACTTCATCCACAACAGGGTTTTTCCCACACACACACTTTGGACACAGACAGTTATTTGCATGGGGTGAAGTGAGTTTATCTGGGCACCAATAAACAGCAGAAGAGAAATCACTCCAAACTTGAGAGACCCTAAGAGGCAGAAAGCTAAACCTCAAGTGTTCTTCCCATCCAGAAGAAAACTCTCTGAGGAAAGGGTATGCTCCTGCTTCCTCACGTTTCCTGCATGTACCAGATGTGCACACACAAGGACACGAATGTCACCCAAGTTCCTCCTCCTGCACACAGGGACTGAAGCAGAGGTTGAGGAAGGCTGCATCTGGCAGAGGACGAAACCAGCCTGGAAAGCAGATGCCTTGGTGCTAACATCCCAGCTGCAGGGAAGGCAATCCCACAGGCTACAAGCAGACCTAGCTGAGGCTTTGCAGCATCCTCCTGAAGCGCTTTGCCATTTCCTTAGCCTGGAGGCTGCTGGGGTTTGAGTCAGGATTTACTCTTTGGGCCTTCTCACAGCCACAGCCTGCCTGCTTGCCAGGCACTAACTGGAGGTAAACAGGCAGACAGGCTCATGGATTAAACTTCCAAACTGGTTCAAAGACTTTTCTTAGCAGATTAACTCAAGCCAGGTGTAACCCTGAGGTAGGATTCAGCTCAGAGGAGTTGGCAGATGAAATCCTGCTTCACAGGACGTTGAGCACAGCTTGCACAGCTGGAATTGGAGGGTGAGCCAGTGGAGCACACCAAGCGTGCAACCACCCAACAGCACGGGCCACCTCTACCCACTCAGCACCACAGCCCCAGAACGGATTCATACTGCCAGTATCCCAACCGCATGCGGACTGGACCCACTGCTCATGGGTTTGCAAGCAGGACCAGGCACGCTACTGCCACGCTGAAGGTTTGGCTGTATGACCACAGGCAGGAAGGCAATGCCAGCCTAACTGCAAAATGTAGCATCAGAGCAATGGACACGTTTGAGCACACATGCGTTTGGCTTTAGAAAATTATGGATTTTGTGGATTTAGAATGGCTGCAAGACAAAGACTTTTGCCTGCACGATGCCTGTGCTAGCACAGCAGTAGCTGGGAAGGCTTCCTCACGAGCGAGTTTTCTCTCGCAGGATAAAGCTGTTCCAGACTCTGTCGCTGCACTGACCACTGACCACACCTGGTTGTGCAGAAAGCTCAGACTACAGCTCAGATCTAAAGCAAGGCAGAAAGATGAGCACAGAACTGTGAAATCCACAGTCATGTTTCACATAAGGAAGGGAGACAATATAAAAATAATCCCCAAAATTACCGGTATTAATGTACCACTTGATGCTCAGAAAGATCTTCCTTGACAAATTGCGGTAGGAACAGAGAGGTAGGACATCTTCCCCTGGGAAAGAAAAGCGTTAAGAGACCTGCAGAGCCCAGGGGCTGAGGGGTTTGTGCTACCTGCCAGAGCACTGATCCCACAGTGAAGCCACCCTCTCTTCCAGGTGTTCTGCTGAGGGGCAAGCAGGACCATCCACAGGATCTTCTCATCCTCCACACACCTGCAAGAACCACGTGCTCTCTGCTGGTAAAGCCTTGAGTCATTGCTCTGTTTGCTCTCCAAGGGGCTCTGACCGCAGTGAAAGGCTGTGACAGAAAGCGGGTGTCACTACCCCCTCCTCCCTCACCTTCTCTTCCATTAAAACGTGACCCTGCTAGGAATAAACAGTGCTGCATTTGGGAACTGGCCAGAAGGGAAGAAACAGCAAAGCCACTTAAAAATTTGAAGTAGCTGCTGTTGCCATCACTGCAGCTGGTCACCTCTTCCCCAGCTGAGACCTGGAGGTGACACCCAGCCTGCCAGAGCGCAGGCACGCGGGACAGGAAGAACCAGGGCTAATGCAGCCAGCTTTTGAGTCAAATGCTCCTCTCTCCTTTATTCCCAGCATTAGTGCCATGCACAGCTTGCAACGCTGACAGAGCGGGGCTTGGACCGTCACCTCCTGTCCACAGCTTCTGCAGGCCACGCCAGAACAGAGTTCCAAACCCCCAGACCCTCTGTTTCCAGGCAGCATGCAAAAGCCTCAAACCCTGGCAGCAGTGCACAAGGCTCTGCCAAGCACACAAGAGCCGCTGTATAGAGCTGTAAACAAACACTGGTCAATCTCCAGCAGGGGCCAAACCATCCCGCCTTACAGGTAAGCGAAATGCAAGCCCCAAAGCCTTCCACTGGCCTAGATATACAACTCCATCCAGATGGATTTAGAGAGTTCTGCAATTCACCTTTTTTATGCTTTAGAACCAGTCACATGACATACTTTTTATTTAATAAAAGTTAAAAACAGGTACAAAAATGTGATTGCATTTCTTTGAAATATAGGCTCAAAATAAAAAGACTGAACAACGTAGTTCAGGCAGTAAAGTGCAAAGAGAGCAGTCACCCCAGTCATGCTCAATCCACAAACAACCCTTACACAGCAGAAGGAACAGAAAGCAAAGGGAGCAGTGGCGGCCACGCCGCAGCTCAGCTGTTCATGCACATCCACGAGAGAGAGGAGGAGGGGGAAGAGGCAGGCACACCTCGCAGGCCAGGGAAGACCAGCCAAGAGGGAGCCACTGCTTTCCCACATCACAACACACACTTTTTGAAATTCCATATTCTCCAGCCCATCCCTGCCCCCACCGTGATGCAACAAGGTACCAAGTTCGCTACGTTATGACAGGAGTTTCCAAACTGCTTTGTGCAGGGGAACACCACAAACAGTCCATAAAAAAGGAAATAATTACGTTCTAAATTGGCTACTGGACTAAGACAGGACACTCTTCCCCTAGTTATAAGCATGCTGAATGGCATCCAAAAGTCAAGCTTCTTGTTCTGAGGGACTGCTGAGCAACAACAAAAAAATAGAGACACAATGTCATTCTCCACCACAGAGGTTCAGAAAACAGGGTATGGGTGCAGCACTAGGAGCACCTGCTTTACCAGGAAGAGGGTTTCAGGCGAGCCCTTTGGAGCGTGCAGCGAGGTTTGCCCACGCACTCAGCAGCATGGATGCTGCTGCCAGTGGGATGACAGCATGTGTCGAGTGAACAGGGTGTGGACACTTTAAAGGTCAGGCACAAAAGCTTTAGCACACTTAGCACAATCAGCTAATTCAGTGCAGTTTGAAAACTTGCTACCGTTCATTGCAGACTTAAGTGTAAATAATTACAACACATTCTGCTTTCAACTGAAACGGGTCTCTGCCTATTTGGGGGAGTGCTAGGGGAGTGCTAGCTGAGAGCCTCAAGCCTGCACTTAGAGAACTGTGCTTTGCCCACACAAGAAGCAAACCCATAATTTTAGAACAAAGCAGTACAAGAGATAGTGCATTCCTAGTCATCCACATTTTACACATCCAGGATAAATAGTCCTTCTCAGCTAAGTTTCGGTGCAGGAATGCCTGAAGGGAGAAGAGTCCAGAAGGAACAAACACTACAGCAATATTTCATGCAGCAAGCGAGCTGTCTGCCTCCCAGCAAAAGGACACCGGGCACTTCACAGCACAACAGTCAGCTGTGCTACAATAGGTATGCACATCCTTCCGCACCACGGAAACTGAGCAGTCCAGTTGTGCTACAGGCATTTCATTTTGTTACTCAAGACCATGTCGTTACAACACAGCAGCCAGTGATTCCACTTCTTAGCCACAGCTACACTTGGTGTAAAAGAAAATCCATTCAACAAGGAGCATATCTCATTTAATAGAAAAGGGTGATTTTATACAAAGTACTGTGGAGAAGTATAAGGCCACATGAAAAGCATTGAGTTGACATGGTGGCTATTTCTTAAGTCAAGACATGATTAGTACTTCCTCTGTCGTTTGATACAGGTAAATGAAAGCCTCAAACAATTTCCTATAAGGTGCACAAGCATCCACAATACATAAAGAACTCCCTAATTTTCTATTTCTCCCATACTCAAACCCAAAAATATAAATGGAGACCCAGCTAATTATTCATGGGTTATCTTGCCATTTTTGTATTTTTCTGTAGATTCTGAGATGCTGGTTTAGCAGGACTGAACGTAAAGCATAATTTGTAGTGTCAAAGCTTCAAAACAGTGTTTGTGCTTCTACTTCCATCAGAGCTGTATAGCTCCTCCAAACTTTGCTCGGTGGGGGCACGGACTCTGGAATGCCCAGTATGTCAAACTTGCACCGAAAGTCACAATGGCTACTGTTTGCAAAGGGTCTGAGTTTATAAAATGTTAAGGATTTCAACACTCAGCTTCTGAAAGAAAGTCTTTCTGGTTTGGTTTGTTTTAAAAATGGCAACACACTTAGATCTCAAACCTCCAATGTCACCTGCATCAGGAGGGTGTAACAGCACCAGCCCATCGCAGGATCAGGATCTGCAAGTGTGAAAATCCCAACCACTACAAGTTATCAAATATTATGTGTTTACAAAATGCTCTGAACACAATTCTTTAGGTTTACCCAAAACTCTGGGTCTCACCCTGCACCCCTCTATACTAATGCAGGTCAAGTACTTTGCCTGCATATCAAAACCAAAATGAATAAATACAAAATATATTTGGTATAGAAAATACTAGTATAAAAATTAAAAATCACCCTGTTTTACTGTCCATCAGAACATTAACAGCAAGCAGTACAAGTGACTTTTTTAACCTATTGCCAAAATAATTGCCAGAGAGTTCTGCTTTCCTGAAGTGCTGGTGATTGCATTTGCCCAGGTATTGAAAAGAAAACAAACAGGGAAGGGATGAGGAAAGACACGATAGATTTCTCACACAGCATTATTAACAGNGGGGTGGGGGAGTTGGGGGGAAGCCATTGTCAGTTTTGTTGTAGCCATCAGAGCTCTTCCTGATTTTCAGAAAGTTTGCAGAAAAGGAGCTTTCTCGCACTAGCCCTGACAGACAGACGATGGCATGGGGATGAGCATACTCAGAGCACTGCTGCCTTTCGCCTTCTCTGCTGTGGCAATTCTGTTGAGTTTGCCAACCTCTGTCTGCCAGCTGGGGATCTTCTTTGTGGTCATATGGCGGCGGGGGTGCTTTGTCAGGTGATCGCTGCGCATGAAGCGACGGTCGCACACAGGACAAGCGAACTTCTTCTCCCCCGTGTGAGTTCTCCGGTGGCGCGACAGTTCATCTGAGCGGGCAAACTTCTTGTCACAGCCTTCCCAGTTGCAGCTGAAAGGCTTTTCTCCTGCAGGGCAGAAAAGAAGCACGACTTACTTTTGAGAAGCAGTGTTACAGTTTTATCAAAGAACTAACTTGGATCCTCTGCCTTGCAAAAACTGATGAATTCCATGGAACTGCTCAAGTGTGCAGCCAACTTTAGTTTAAGCTCAAGCTGTGTTCCAGAGAAAAGCACTGGTATTATTTCTTATTCCCTCTTATTCCTCCTAGTAAATGTTCTTCAGTCAAGTCTATTTTTTTTAATTGCCCAAAACCCCAGTTTAAAGAAAAAGATTCTTCGTAAAGCTACCATATTGGCTGACTGAACTAGAAGCAACCCCATGCCCCAACCCTGCGTGACCACAGCTCTACAGCTGCTGCATGTCATCAGCAAATCCTGCAGGCAAAGAGGAAGCCTGGACAGGAGCCTTGGAGACGCGTTGCTCCAGTCACCTGGTCCTACACACAAGCACACAGACCCAGCGGGTACCACCGAGCCCTGGCCTTCCCTGCCACCCCCCCGCAGCCTGCAGACAGCTAGGGCAGTACTGCCCGCCCGGGAATGACAGCAGGTGGGAAAGCTGTCCACGTCAGCTTCTGCTCTTCCTGCTTAACATCAGACCTATCCTAAACAACGTGACCTACTAAACGTGATCATAAAGCTCAAGATAAGCATCTACCACGACTCAAACTTACAGTAACTGGAGCAGAACATGTGTCCAGCAGAAAGGAAGCCCCACAGAGGTGTTCTCATTCAAACAGTGAGAGTAAAGTTCTACACTTGCTGCATGTGATACCACCCAGCTACTCAGCATGCAGGGAAAAGGTGGGAAAAGAAAGCTGGATGACTCTGCCCCCCAAGCCTGTAACATGGGCTGGCCAGGGAGGGGTCAGCATGCTTTACCACCCATAGATCCCCTAGTCTTAACTGTGGTACAGGGACACACGCAGCTTCCCTATGGAGCAGCAGCAGCTGATACTTGTTGCTCGTCCATTTATCCTGTAGTGCCAGGTTAACTCAGCAGCCTGCAGCACTTACTCTCACGCCAGAAGTAGAAGCATCATCTACCTCTGAGCTCCGGTTTACAAGGATTATCAGCTTCAGAGAGGGTTTAAGCTCTTTCCCCAAAGGAACTGCAAAGACAATCTGTCAAACTAATTTAAAGCCTGACACGGAACCTGACATCCCATAAATCACGGTGTCTGCGGGGCAAGGGAGGGTGAGAGGAAAAAGCCAAGGAAAACCAAAACTAGACAAACTTTTGAATAAGCTATTCTGTACCAACCTCTGGCTATGCCTATCCCTCAACATCAAATACAGGCCCCGAGAACTCAGTTTTATCCTAACAGGACCTGTGAGACAGCAAAAGGGTAAGTAAAACACAGCATATCGTCTTCACACTGACCAGCTTCTATGGAGCAAATCAGCTCATAGAATACAATTTTCATTTACCTTTAAAATTCTCTTTGTGTAACTGAATAAACTGCAACATTCCTGTAGCAGCTCTACCTCCTAACACAGTAGCCCCAAAATCTCAATGCTTTATCACTTTGCCTGGACAAAACTCTGGAAAAATTGTGTAGTTTCTAACTTTTGTTTGTGCAACAATTAAGGCCAACTGCATGTACTATGGTTTGCTTTACACCAAACATCTCCGTGCCCCTGAAAAGGGACTTGCACAAGATCATTTCGATCTAGTCCAGATGGCAGGATTCCACACAAATCTAAACACACACACGGCAAAGCTTTGCTCCCACTAAAGCATGTGAAACTCAACTAACACTACAGGGTCAGCTGAGGTCTCAGAACAAAGTCTGTCTTGTTTTGCTTGCCTGCGGAGAATAAACATTCCTTCCTTCTCAGAGAAGGGTGGGAAGCTACTCGATCACCTGCCTCTTTCCTTTCCCTCCACCCCCAAAAGCAGCGCCCAAGCACAAGCCAGTGCTGGAGCAACAAAGAACCTGCCCTGTCATACACACCAGTGTGGGTGCGAAGGTGGGCTTTGAGGTGGGAACTTTTGAAATAGGTTTTCTTGCACCCAGGGAAGCTGCAAACATAATTCCTCCGTCTGGAAAAGTCCATCTGGGGGGTGCAGCTTTGACCAGAAGCAATGAACACAGGAGCAGGAGCAAGGGGCAGTAACTTGGTGTTCCCAACAGTCATTACTGTTTGAGGGCACTGAGGTGGCTGTGTGACAGCAGTCTGTGGAAGAACCAACATGACGGTCCCCTGAGGCACAGAAGGTCCCATGAGTACAGGCTGAGAGAGCGGGGCTGTGTGTGGCAAAATAGGTTTCATGGGAGTCGAGACAGTTGGAGCTGAAGGCTTGACATAGGCGTTGATCATACTGCTTTGTCCATTTAAAGGGATCATCTGACAGAGAACCTGGGGGCTTGAAACGGGGGCAGGTGTCACTGGGGTAGCCCTTTTCTGCAAGTCGTTCTCACAATTCTTTGGTAAGTGGGTCTGTGGAGAAACAGGCCGGGCAGGTAGCTGACCTTTATTGGTCACAGTATCACTGGAGTCATGTGTGTAAGGTTGATGGACTGGAGAAGTTTTCTTAATTAAATCATTTGCAGCACACATGTCCTGTGGCGGTCTGGAATGTCTTTGGCCCTCCTCTCCACACCAGTCTCTGGCAGTGCTGTAGCCTGAAGTTACCTTCGTTTTCTCTTGCACAGCAGGAATGTGATGGTAAGCAGAACTATCACCTGTGTGACGTATCACGCTTGTTGCCATGGCCCTGCAAGGCTGAGGGGCAAAGGATTCAGACGTTGCTGGCTTCTGGCTGCACTGTTGCTCCACATTGATAACGGATGGCTTGGTTATGGGAGAGGCCCCAGTCGCTGATGTGACTGAGCAGGCAGCTGTGTTTGCCATGACAGTCCTCGGTTTGGAGTAAGTGACTTGGGAGGAGAGGAGCATAGCAGCTGATATCTCAACAAAGTCAGGGCTGTGCGGAGGGGTCATGCACTGCAAAGAACATAACACCATGATATAGCAGTGCAATTTCACAGCACAAGTTTTCACTATCTTTACTGTGAAAGAAAGACAAAACAACATCCCCTCCCCAGAACCTGTCTCTTGGGACAAACCAATTAAAGCATACATTGTCTCACCTGACGGCCATTCTGAATACGCTCAGAAGCATACTAATAAAAGGAAGGCAGCAAGGCAGATGTACACCTGCATAAAACACTGCATGTCTACTCACTGTGTTACAAAAAAGTCTCTCATTCCTTTCTGCTCGCCTCACTGCCTTTAAGAAGCTATGAGTGCTCCACTGTTCACAGAAAACAGACTAACAGCAGACAGCAATATTGTACCATCTCAATTTCAAGCTTCCAGCAAGCCTGAGATCTTTTACCAATGATTACCCCATTGGCTGGTGGCTACTCCTGAGACAAATGCAAATGGAACGAGGCTCTCCCTTCTTATCCATCCATTTCTCTCTGTGCTCTCTTGCTGCCATCAGCTCTCCTTTACCACTGAAAACTCATGCCTATCTCCTCTGCTGCTCAAAAGATGGTGCCATCTCGGAATGGCAGGACTATGAGAAGTCCATCAACCAGCTGCCATGCTACCTGAGCCTCTTTCCTGGTATTAGGAGCCCGCTCACTGAAATGGGCCTTCAACATCTGAAACATGAACAGCACCAAGCCCTTTTTTAATACCTACTTTTGTCGCAACATAAAGTGCAACAACCCCCCCCCACCTTGTGATTCAACAGACATTAGTCAGCTGAAGTAGAGCAACGCTCTGGAAGAATAAGACTACATGTACAAACACATAGCAGAGAAACTAATTAAAATGTCTATTTCATAATGGTAATCTGTACTTTCTCTTACAATGACCAGAGTGAAGCCAAATGTCATCAAGAGCCCTTTCATGCAACCCTTGCGGGTAAGTCAGTGTGAATCAATGAGGCTCACTCTGCCATCCTTACCTGACACGCCCCATGAAACCTACAAAAACCACCCCAAGAGCACTCTCAGAACACCTGACAGATGAAATACCCTGTCAGCAGGGCTTTCACATCAAGATTTAACAAAGGAGCAAACCCCTATTTTTGCAGTGCCAGAGACGGCAGAAAAACCCATACTCAATATGCCCACCTCACTATGCTACGTACACACACAGCACTGGCTGCACCCTCACTCTTCCACACAGGGGCACCTGAGCGAGGCAACGTTTCCAGCTAAGTTACAACACTGCGGAGGTTTAACACCCAGATGTCAGGCATATTTATTTGACATTCATGTTTTTCTTACCAGTGTAGATAAATAGTCCTTTGGTAATTCAGACGTAGCCTCGGCGTGCATTGTGAAATCACCAGAATCCGAGAAGGGCGTAAGTGGCCTTATCTTTAATATGTCACCTTTCTGCGATCTTTGACCCCAGGAGCTCATACAAACAAGCGCTTCAACGGCTTCGATGTCGTTCTGCTCCAAGGTGCTGCAGGTAGACCTTTCGCTGTCATGACGCTGCCTCTCACGGATAGACTCATAGATGTCCACAATGTCAACCTAAACATAATCGGATTACTGGCTATTAGTACAAGTCAGAATACAAAGCTGACACCACCCACATACTGTCTGCTCGGTGATGAAGGTCATCTGAAACAGATCCCATGCCTGCGGCAAGACTTTTACCAACCAGCTCAACTCTTACCCTCCCCCCAGCTCCTCTTCCCACCCCTTACTAAAAAAAAAAGAAGAAAAAAAAGTGTGATTTGTGTGAAAGGAACAGACAAGCTGTAGCTCACGTTTCCAGAGCTACTTTCCCACATTACACTGCCCTGAATAAACACATCCCACACTTGCATGCAAACAAAAACCCTGACTTGCAACCCCCTTAAGACAAGGCTGTTTCCTAGACCCAAAAGACAACTGCTATTCAGTACTAATATAATTCTGGTAGCATTCAGAAGGTAAATTTCAGCTGGCAGTAAGATGCTTTAAGGTATGATTACTGATTCACAGTAACACACCTTGCAGAAGCATTTTAATCTTATTTTTACCGATAGGAAAGCCAGGGTGGGTGGAAGGAAGGAAGGCAAGTCTTCAAAGTACACTGGGAACTGTTTGCATTGTACTTTGGAAAGGTATGATAGGTGCTCCATATCCCAAAATGCGTTCTAGGAAACATGAAGAAAATGTAACCATACTGTTTCCAAATGCAAACATCACAAGAGAATTTGCATGCGTGTGCACAATGCACTTGTCTGTGAAAGGCTACCCAAACTTCATTAGGTGTCTCCAGAAGTGACTCCAAAAACTGTGATGCGCTTGTTGGTTTATCACTCAGTCTCAACTAAGTGTTCAAACTCTTCCTGTTTCTAGGCTGAGATTCAGGAGCACTGACCATGATTCTTGAGTCTACTGCTGTTATCATACAGCGTGCTTATATACTGCAGCAAAAGGGCTTTACCTAAAAAAGCACCACCACGCACACCACCACCAGCATGGCCTGAAGACCTAGAGGGAACAATTCTTGTTGGGTGACATCACTTACACCTCAGTGCATGAGGTTTGTTACCCAGTTAAGCAAAGCGGAACGATCCCTGCTCCGCAGTGCCACAGAGATGCAAAGCTGTGGGACACTGTCTTCACTACAGGGACGTGCACGGCAAACACGTTAGAACAGAATAGATCCAAATACCAGTAGTACACTCACAGAGGACCTTCGCCTAAAGCAGGAGGTACCACACACGGAGATGTCAAGGCTGAGGGCAGGATGGGGTTAAAGCACGCTAAAGCGATTAACTGCTCTGAGAGAGACTTCTAAGAATTTCAAAAATCGATGTCGCTTGCAAGCCCGGACCTAGACCTCCTGTCAAACAGGAGCCACACCAGGCGAGGCTCTGCGCTAAGCAGCCAGAAAGCCTGCTAGTGTTTCTCAAAGCTTGACCGAAGGCAACAAGCCAGCAGATCGGTATTTGCCAACTCTACCTTTTAGGAGAGCAGTTTTCCCTCAAGAAACACGAGGAAAAAATAAAATATTCACCGCTTCAAATAAAACCGAACAAACCCAAACCTAAAAAAGCCGTTTCTCCAGGGGAGCGCAGCGGCAGCCCAGGCTCTGCCGCTGCCAGGGAAATGGCTAACCGCGCCTGGCCGCCTGTCCTCACATCACCCCGCCGGCTGCCGGAGCCGTACGTGCGCGGGTAGCGGGAGGGCGGGCGGGCAGGCAGAGACGGTGCGGGAAGCGCGGCCCCGGTCCGCCCCCCCGTCCCCAGCCGGGCAGCGCCTCTTCCCGCCCGCGGGACCGCGCCACCTCCGCCCGCTCCCCGCCTCACGGCGGGCGCCCCCGGC
>VZTU01008518.1:146728-198322 GCA_013400835.1 Zapornia atra | reverse complement strand
CCCCCGTGCCCCCCCCCGCGCCGCGCAGGGTGGGGGGGGTGCCTCGATTGCCGCGCCGGGCTGGGGTACATCCATGTCGCCTTCCCGAGACGTGACATCCCCCTTTGCCCTCCCCGTGCGGGGGATGCGGGAGGGACCATCTCCGGTCCTGCATCCCCCCAAGCCCCTGCATGTTGCAGCATCCCCTTCCTTTCCCAGCCCATCGAACACCGAATTAAAACGACGGCGACGGCCCCGGCCCCTCCGTCCCGCGCACCCGCTCCCCTCGCCTCTTTGCACCTCTGCCCAGCTGCGTTTAACCTCATCTCTCTTCCTCTCCCCGTTTCCAGGGCTCCCCACCACAGCGGGGGTGGGTGCTGTCCCACGGGGACTGTGGGTGTCAGTGCAGCCACAATTCCTTTGCCCCAGAAGGTCCCTGATGCCCTTGTTCCTCATACCCCGAGGTATGAGCCCGAGCCCCCAGCCCTAAAGGCTGATAGACCTTCTCCTCCTCCTTCTGCTCCTCCTCTTCCCACTCTTGCGTCTCCCCCCTTTCTCTTTCTTTCCCCGAGGCTGCACTAAAGTGAAGATTAAGCCAGTTACTATTCCCTTGCTCCTCCGTATTTCTGCTACACCCACCAATTTCACCATGGGCTTCCACCAGCAGCACTGCTTCCCAAGCAACATCCGATCCAACCCCCTGCCAAAACAAAGCTGGTTCCCTAGGACAGGGCACACAGGTCAGCATCCAGACAGGTCTTGAATATCTCTGGAGAAGGAGACTCCACAACCTCCCTGGGCAGCCTGTCCCAGGGCTCTGTCACCCTCACCATGAAGAAGTTCTTCTGCACACTGGTGCAGAACTTCCTGTACTCCAACCTGAGGCCATTGCCCCTTGTCCTGTCCCCACAGACCACTGAGAAGAGTCTGGGCATTTCCCTCTGTCTCCCACACTTCAGATATTGATAACCATTGATCAGATCCCCTTTTAGCCTTCTTTTCTCAAGGCTGAACAGCCCCAGTTCACTCAGCCTTTCCCTGTGGGGAAGATGCTGCAGGCCCTTAATCATCCTTGTGTCCCTCCACTGGACTCTCTCCGGGGGATCCCTGTCTTTTTTGTACCAGGGAGCCCAGAACTGGACACAGTACTCTGGGGTGGGGCCTGACCAGCGCGCAGTAGAGGGGCAATGATCCACACTGGCTGTTGTTCCCCTCCTAAAGGCAGTAATAACCTGGGGACAGGGCCCAAATAGCCCTAGTACTCCTTTCCAAAGACCTCTGAGGAGCCTACATACCCCCGCCTTGTTGGTGGCCACAAGCCAGTGGTGCCCCTACCCTGCCTGGCTGTGGCCCCAGCCTATGCCCCCACACTCCTGCTGCTCCAGTACTCCCCAGATCTGGCTCCCCACGTACCAGTTGGTTTTATAAAAGCCTATTTAAGACAGGCTCTTGGCAAACTCTCCAGGGAAAAGCTTTCTTTGACAGACGGACAAGGCTTTTGTTTGATGTAGGAAGGAGCAGATGCATGTCGCCTCGGCAGAGGGTTACGAAGGCTCCGCTCGGGTTATCTTATCCCTTCGGCTGGGAGGACAAGCGCAGAGTCCGGCATCGCGTGCGAGGCAGAGGGACTAACATTTCATTCTGGAGGCCGGAAAAACAACAGGGCACACAGGCAGCTCTCGCTCATCCCTTTTTGCAGATAATTACACAGCAAACAATTCAAAAGAGACCAGAGGAAGATTGTGACGGGCTCAGACGGTTTTCCTAATGTTTACCAGCAGTTAAAAATAGACCAAAGCATTTGTCTTGGGTGCAGTTTTTGAGTTACTGCAATTTCAGTGGTGACGGCCTCTGGTCTGGCTGAAGGCAGCAGCTGGCTACTGTAGCGAGCACACACAGCCTGGCGAGCAGAGTGGGTGTCAATACAGATGATTACAGCCCATGCACGGTGCGGGAGGCACGAGAAGATACTTTGGAAGAAATGAAAGACTGCGATGGATGTGTAGGACCCATCTCTCTGACCACTCTCCCTCCTCCACTGTGCGCTTGAAGGATGGAGCTGCTGCAGTCCCTCGTTGCCCTAAAACACGCTCACTGGAACGAAGGTGGCAGAGGCCAGAGGAGAAACTCCCTGCTGTGGAGCAAACAAAGGAGCTGATGGGAATGGCCACGGCAGCCCCTGGACAGGGTCTGAGTGAGGGTTTGCCCCGAGGCTGACTGCACCGACCTCAGTGGGAGTAGCAGTTACAGAAGGGAATTACAAGTTGTGTACGGGGTATCCCTGAGGGGCAGAGGAGGGAAAGGAAGAAAAAGAGCAGGGAAAATCCTAAACCAGACAGACCAACAAGGAGTATTTCTCTCTGATGGGATAGCAATGATAATCCCAGGTGCTTTTCCACGGGCTCTTAGGCCCTGCGCAAAGCCTATTTTGATGGATCACCGCTTTCCTTGCAAGCAAAGACGGGTCAGTCGTTGGCTGCTCCCATGCCTGCCGTTATGCCTGGCAGCATGGCAGGGCGGAAAGGCCGTTCTCCCGAGGCACAGAGAGAGGTAAGCACGGTGCAAGGCAGCGTGTTGGAGGGATGGGGAGCACAGACGTACAGCCCCTGCGTGCTGTCACATTGCATGTGGTCCAGCCGCCCAAAGGCACATCTCATTAATGGCTGCGGACTATTGAACAGCACAGCATGGCAGGGTGGGGGGGGGGGGTCTCCATCCGTGTGTCCCCCCTCAGGCTGCTGCTGAGGAGCCCCAGCCCTCCCCAGCAAACTGCATACATGTCTGCTAGCAGGGACAGGCTGCAGCCTTTGCCCAAAGGGAAGACGGAAGGCACAGGCCTCAGGGGCCATCCCTAACTGGTGCAAGGTGAAAGTCGCCTTTTCCTCTCCTGTGTCTTTTCATGTTTGCTTTCAGAAGTGGCCTGAGCTTTCTGTATGTGAATGAGTGTCCAAGGAGCAGGTGAGCAGCCAGCTCAGCATAAGGAAACACAGCCAGGTTACGGCAAAAGGGAAGGGTTGAAGAGTCACACAGACCATATCCCGCTTTATTTTGGACCCAGGGTGCTTACCGAATAAGCACACACTGCCAATTTTTTTTTTTTATCCCCTCCACTCCCCAAAACATGTTTCCACCTGAAAAAGTACCGACTGCAGTAAACTTTCTGAGACCTGGCAGCACCACAGAGCAAAACCACCCCTCAAACAGATTCCTTCCAAGCATGTGGAACATCCTCCTTACTGAATTAACCAAATCCAATCCACAATTATCGATTACAGGCCAGGAACTGACCCACCGTATTAGGCATGCTGCAGCGACGGCGCTATGACGTGCTAGCACACCATCTGCGAGTGCACCATCTGGTTTTTCTACTGCTGCTGGTCGTGCCCTCACCTTATTTTAGTGGCACCAGAGGATGGATTCAGATACCAGCAAAAATTAAAACGACACATTATTTGTTTATTGTTCTGCTGAAGTGGGTGTCTTCATCGTTTTCACCATTCTCTTGACCTCAATATTACTGCTAGCCACCCACGCGTGTCTTCTGCCGCGCGGCAGATGGAAGCATTAGCAACGCTGACAGATGTTCCCCTCTTTTGGTCATCTCACAACTTGCTTGGGCAGGCATCACGCCTATGTGCAAACACGTGTTTCAGCCTGAATCATCTTTCACCTTTTATTAACTCCAGCCGTTGTTCCTGCCAGGGCTGACCGGTACCACAGACTTCCACCAGGCAGGAGTGACCTTGCAGGCAGAGCTAGTGATATCAGAGAGGATGTCCTCCAGTACCAATGCTGCCATCTCCTCCAGCCCGTTGGTGTGCACCCATGCACTAGCACAGCACAGAGGGGTGCCCAGCCCGAAGCAGGTCAGCAGGTGGGGGGATATGACCCATTGTGGCCATCTGCCTGTCTCGTCCTATGTGTTTTTGTCTCTTTGTCAGCCAAGGCCTGCACGCAGTCAGAAGAGATGGGTGACAAGCTTCCTGCACAGCTGCTGCAGGCAGCTCGCTAAGGGTCATCTGCTTTGACTCCTCATGGGGTTTGTTTGAGACCCTGGCATTTCCTCCCCATTCCTCGTGCCGCCCCTGGGTCACCCAGCTAATACCAGAGGGGTTTCTGCATGGCTCAGACGTACAAGTTCTGTACCCTGTCACGTTGAAAACCTGAGACGCTACTGAGCATCCTCAAAGGCTTCCCCCTCCAGGCCCTTCTCACATGTCAGAAGGTCGACAGCTGCCCAATGAAAGGTCTCTGCCTTGTCTCTACCCAGACTGCAAAACAAGGGCCCGTTTTACTCCTGGGCTAGAGCCTCACCTGTACTTCTTCTGCCCCAGCCCCATGGTGCCTCCTGACCCTGAGTTGAATTAATGCCTCCGCACCTCCCCTCCACACTGCCCGTCCTGCAGCCCCCTTCGTACCCTTGCAGAAATGGCCTCTCCCTCCTGGGCCCTCCCCTGACAAAGCATTGCAAACAAGGAAGACCCACGCGAAAAATTAACTCTTTTGGGTTGCAGTCAGTGACTGCCACTGGAAGGGAGACACAAGGGCGCTGAGGAGACCAGCCAGGGTGTACCTGGACAGTGGTAAGCACTAGAGATTGCATGAAGGAGACAGGGACAGACGAGACAGCTGCCTTCAAGTGACTGACCTCAGCACCGAACATGGAGTCACATCTCTACTGCTGCCCTCCTGCACATGGATGTCCTCGCAGCCACCAAGGCTCAGCTCCACTTGTCTCCAGACATTTCCTGGCATGAAGAACCTCATTGTAGGGCCACCAGCCCACAGACCTCCCCACCTCACTGCTTGCAGATGCACGGGGGCCCAAGTAGATAAGCAGGAGGAGATAAAACCCAAGGTAGCCCTGCTCCGCAAGCTCGGCTTGGCTTGCTGCTTCCTATAACATACCACAAACGCCTGAAATAGCGCCTGAGTGCGTGCCACAGTGAGTCTTGCTGTGTCCAGCCCTCAGCATGACAGCTAGCTGTCACACCATGCTGGCATCCAAACCGCGACGTGATCACTGGCCCACCGTATTTATAAATAAACTCCTCTCCCCCCAGCGAGGTGCCTGGCTGTGGCATTGCCCTCCCCCCGGCCTCCATGGCCTGCGCTGTGCCCACTCCTGTCACAGGGGTCTCCATCTGCGCCCAGCGGACACCCCCCTTTGTCTCTGGTGGGTGGAACAGCAGTGCTCCTAAAAACACACAGTCTCCATGCCCCCCTCCCATGTTACTTTCCTGCTGGGGGGTGTGAGCAGAGCCACAGGCGGCAGAATGGGCATCAGACACAGGGACGTGTCCCCATTTAACAGCAGCCAAAGCAAAGGAGGGCACGGGCGAGGGTCAGGATGGCTGGTGAGGGGAACATCGCTCACCAATGCTCGCACTGGTGCCATACAGTTACTGGCTGCATGCCCGGCCCACGCCCTGTGCCTGTGATGCTGAGCTAACCCAGTGCTTTACAATTAACTGCCTGCATCATATGTACGCCTATGTTAGGGCTTCGCTGCTGACAAGGACTTTTGCCATTGAGAGCTGAGTGAATAGCAGCTATCTACACTCTTCTGAGCCTTTGGGGCTTCTGGGGGGAAAGTCAGTAGCAACTGAGTCTCCTGAGAGTTTCAATCCCTGTTCCAGTGTCTATGGAGGGTGTCTTGCCCCAGTGACATCTGCATCCCATCCCTGCTCCAGACAAGGAGCTGGAAAACCACAATTCCTGCTCTGGTGATACTTCCCAGGCAGCATCACTGGTCACTGATGACTCAATCTCCTCCGCCCTCTTGCTCAGCAGCGGAACATGCTGCTTCAGTGAAGTATCCTGCCTGGCTGGGCCGCCAGACAGGACCTGACGCTTGCTCTCATAACTGTTACTTGCTCAAACCTAACGTGGTGCCACCCCTCTTGCACTGCAGAGATCCCAACATCCTGAGCCTTGAGGTCCACGCTTCCATTTCAGTGCCAAAGGCACATTTGTCAGGCTGTGAGTGGCTTTTCCCCCTCAGCTCTATCAATCCCAGGCCAGGTCCTCCTCCTCCTCCTCCCTTCACCTGGGGATGAAATCCCAGCACCGCTGTGGGCAGCCAGGTCCCTGCCAGCCAGCTTTCCACCCGCTATCTCTGCACTTTATGGCAGTCACGCTGCCTGTCACGCTGTATTACATCCGCCCGAGCGCCGTTGCTGGGGAGCTCCAATATGCTTCCTAAAAGCCTGGAGATTGTACCTTTGGAGCAAAACAACAGTGGGGTAATGGATACGTGTAATGCAGCGTGAAGAAAACCTTGAGGAGCAGGGAGAGAGGGTTTTCAGAGCAGGGTGATGGGGGAAACGCTGCCAAGAAATTAAACACAGAAAAACGTTGAACAGCACCATTAACCCCAGGCATTTAGGAACTGCGGATGGGCAAGAAGAAAAAATAAAGCAAGAGTGATTTAGAGTCCTAATTATCTTTTAAATTTATCTTTCTCTTGAGACATCTTCAAAACTTCCTCTGCAGCCCCAGAGGAGGGCTCAAACTTCTCCTTTGAAAAAGCGATGGAAGTCGGTGTGGGCTCCCCAGGGAGCTGCCAGCCACGGATGGGGAGTGCCGTGGCTCCCAGCTCCACAGCACATGGAGATGAGTGGGGATGAGCTGTGCCCACCAGAGATCAGGTGGATTCGGGCCCCTCTCCCCTGAAACCATCACCCCTGCTGAGCTTTGCCATGGGCACGGCCCAGCCGCTGCCCAGGCCTGGCATCGCTTACAGGCATACTCGGCACACGAGTGCAGAGAGGTGCCAGCTCATTTGGGACCAGCCACATGGCAGGGTGAGGGGTGACTGAAGCAACAACAGATTTTCCTTTTGGCTTGCCATTGCCATTCTTGTAACTGTCTCCTTTTGGGTCATGTGTTATCCTGACCTGGGGCTTCGTACATGGCAAGCCTGGGCCAGCCCCTCCCTGCCAGTCCAAGCTCTTTTTTGAACACACAGAGCAGAGGCAAGCGGGGGAGCAAGGGCTGGTTTAGGGCCCCAGCACCCACAAGGTGGGGGACCCAGTGAAGCCCCCACAAAAGCCCTTGGCCAACGCTGGCTGTCAGGCTCAAAGCAAAGTGTACCTGGTGAGAAGAGCCACGGAGCAGACTCCGAGACACGACCTGCAGAGCTGACCGACGAGTGATCGTTTTTGTTTACTTACTGATGTTTGCAAAGCTCATGCAATTGTTTACTTTAAGGAGAGAAAAAAACCCAAATCAAGCAACCCTCATGACAGAATTAAAAGCCGCATCAAACCAAGTGCTGGCAACAGCCCCGGTGCTGCTGGTGCAGGTGCCTGGCAGAACCAGAGCCGATCCCTGCACCCTTGCTCCCAGGTGCCCATCACCCCTCTGAGCAGAGCCAAGCATCACCCCGTGGCACATACTACAGCAGCTGCTCCAGCCAGTGTCTCTCCAGGCAGGGAGCAGGCTCTGCCCAGGCATGTGCTGAGGGCTGGAGCGGGCAAGTTGGCTCAAGCTGAGCTGCCTGGTACCAGCAGGACTGACTGTGGCCTCTTCGTCCCGAGCCATGGAGCCATCAAACCGTGGGTGCACTCAGCAGGGCAGCATGGCTGGGGCTCCAACCAGCTCCCCTCACCCACTGGGCACTGGGGAGCCCTGGGACTTGATTTTCCCGGCACTATGGAACCATGGGACTCCTTTTCCTCATACTNTTCCCCTTCCCCATCACTTCACCCCCGCTCCAGATTTCACTTGGATTTACACTGTCTTTTCCAGCCTGGGGGCAGCAGCCACCCACACACCATGCTCTGCCACCAATCCCTGAGCCCAGGGCTGTCCCCACCTCCAGCCATCAAACACTTTTCCACCACGTTCCTGCCCTCCAGAGCTGCATCAGGCTTGGCCACTCGCCTTTCCCACTTCCCACCCACCAAACCATGTGTGACCTGCCAGCCAGCGCCAGGCTCGCGATGCCACGGGTGCCACTGGTGCTGGGCCGGTACCTGCACAGGCAGCCGGCGCCTGGCGGGTGCTGGAGGGATGGCAATATAAACAAGGCTTCAGCCAGCGCATCCACCAGCCGCGTGCGCAAACAGGTCGATGGGGTAACGGGGCATCACCCTGACCCAACAACCGCCCCAGCATCAATCCAAAACCCTGCAAACATTCTGGCCACAGCAGCTACTGAAACTGCCCAAGAAGAGAAGCCGAACTATCCCTTCTGCAGGGATTCTGCAACTAGGCAGAGGCCCTGACCAAGAGCAGTGGGGGAGTAGCAGCCCAAGGACAAACTGCAAAGCAAGTTGTAAGAGCTCATATTTTATCAGAGCAATTCATCTAGTTGAGGGGTCATCTACATGCAATACTTTTAATCATAACAACAAACCAAATAATCTAAAATAACAACCCAACCAAACAGAGGAGCAGCTGAGTTCCATGCTCATGCAAAGCAAGAGAAAAGGCTCCTACAATTAACTTTATGTATAGACAGAAGATGCTTGAACAAGCTGCAGAATCCAGCTTTCCTTACGCACCCTTGCATCACCCAGGGCACCCCGGGACTTACTGGGCAAGATCCCACAGCACTTTCCTACCCCAGGGACACACTGCACGAACACAGCCTCTACCAGAGCTGAGTAAGTAAATAAAGTGTCACCTGCCTTTTTCTCACCCAGAAAGCTCCTGCCTCCCACGCTGCTCCCCCAAGCCCCAGGCACCCCCATGCAAGCCCAGCAATGGGGAAGGTGCTGGCACTGGAACTCCCCAGGGCAGCACCCCGCCACCACTGTAGGGGCCAGGGAGCCAGCTAAAGCAAAAGCTCTCAGAGACGTTTTCCAGGCACTGGAGCAGCAGCAGTGTTGAAGTTAGTCTGGAGAATTACCTTGGACTGTAATTACATGTGTTTGTCTCAGGAAAGCCAAAATGCCTGCAGAGTCACTGGTGGTGCCCTGTAGATCCTTGGGGAAGGGCGCCCACTGCTCCCTGTGGCAATCACAGGCAGGTGATTATGGGATGATCCTTCAGACCAGGGACAGCAGCTGGCACCTCTGCAAGCCCCCCTCCAGGCCTGCAGCCACTGGAGACACTCTCAACCGCTGCACAGGGTGCACATGGTGGCGATGCCCCTGATGCTTTTGTTCAGCCTCTGGCAGAGACCATCAGGCATCACCCACCCATAACACACCTGTGCTTCACCAACAGCTTTTTGGTTTTCCTGCAGAAGGAAAGGATCCTGCATGGCTTCTGCATGCTCAAAACCCACAGAATCACTAGGTTGGAAAACATGTTTGAGATGAAGTCCAACCATACCTGTCCTCTACTAAACCATATCCCCAAGCACCTCATCTACCCATCTTTTAAGTACCTCTAGGGTCAGTGACTCAACCCCCTCCCTGGGCAGCCTGTTCCAGTGCCCAATAACCCTGAATGAGGTCAGATGAAATCAAGCAGGGAATGAGAATGCGACTAACTGGCATTGGGATTACTTTCTTCTGCAGTGAGGAGAAACAACTGATTGCTGAGGTTTTGTTATACCAATTCCCTGTCAAAGGAAAAATAAAGGGCAAAGGGCAGCTCCATTTACCAGATGAAAGACTCATGGTTAGAAATAGTCATATAAAATTTAATAGCTTGGTTTAAAATACATTTTCAATTAAAAAACAGCAGGCAAAACAAAAAATCAGTTTCATAAAACATACATGACATTGCTGCTACTGTTACAAGACCCGTGTCCCAGAGTATCTTATAGTGGAAAACAATCGTCAGATTTAGTTCACATACTTCATTAAGCAGTAGAAAGAAGTAACATTCATGTCAAACCTACCTCTATGGAGACTCTACATCTACTTCCCTGACCCTAGACCGAGTTCCTGTAATAAAACTTCCATTTTCAATAAAAATGTCTAAGTATATATGTATTCTATGTATCAATTAAAAAAGAAATTCCCTTGCCATAGTAACATGATTCCCTGTGACCGATGAAGGGAAGCCTGAGCGGTGTGACGGTGTCGGCCGGGTGCAAGTCCCATGGCTGCAGGCAGTGGACTCCTGTACGTGTTGGCCAAGTCTCTCCAGCACCATGCTGCAGGCTGGCTTCTCTCCCTCAGCTTCGAGCTCCCAGGCTCTGTCCACACACCCTCAGCTGTAGATACATCCACACAGTTTGCTCAGCTCTGGCCACAGAGCAGAGAGAGGAGCACGCGCTGCCCAGAGCATTGGCAAGCCTTCGTGAGGCCTGTCAATGGAGGAGAAAGGTCTATGAACCAGCTTGGGACTGGTCCCAACACAAACATCAAAATACTATATTTCATGTAAATCATTAAAAAACACAGTGGGGAAGGACTTCAAGTGGTCAGCTGGTCTCAGCACCAGGGAAGCATCAACAGGTATACTGGGATAGTCCGGAGACACCTTTGCCCAGCCTGGTTCCAAAGACCAATGCCAAACCCCACAGCCTCCCTGGGTGACCTGCTCTTCTCACCAGAGAAAACTGCCCCAACACCTAACCCAAATTTCCTGAGTTTCTGCCTCCTGCTTCTCGCTGTGCTTATGATGGACCAGGAGAACCCTTCTGCATGTTGGGAGGCTGCTGCCCTCAACCTGCCTTTCTGAAGAGGAGCCCTCACCGTGCAGCCCGTCCCGCTCAGAAGCCACGAGCTCTGGCTGAAGGACCAGGTGGTCCTGGCCTTGCTGGTACATGTGATAGGACCAGGCTCTGCTGGAAGGCCGGGCTCAGCGCTCCAGCAGAGGCCTTGGCGATGCCAAGTAGAGCAAAAGGCGGGTCTCCTATTTCTTGCAGGCCATATTCCTGTTTATCATCTACCTCCCTCCCCCAAACACCAGCATGACACAGCTGAACAACATTCAGTTATGTTTCACTAACCGTTAAGTAGGCTCGTTAACCATTAGGTAGCATCATACACTACTTTTCCAGACTATTTCTCCAGCCTATCCACTGACCCTCACATCCCAGGTGAGGCACGTGCAGCTTTGTGCTGTCAGGAAACATCTCTTTTGTTACCCAGATCCCTACAAAAGCACGTGACACCAGACCTGGTACCTGTGCTCATCCCCTCACCCTGTAATGCTGGGTTTTGCCTTAGAGCCAAGTGCTGCTGTTCAAACATTCCTCCGACATGCTGATAACCACAGGGTGCCTTCTCTTCAGAAGCACATGCACACAATGAGCAAAGCCTGTACAATCCACTGCAGAGCAGTAACTTCTGGAGGTGCCTGGCACTCTCAGCTGGAGTGAGGCTCAGGACACCTGCTACCAGCTGCCCTGCCTGGGGTCTCTGCCTTGACAGCAGGTCAGTGTGATGTGCGCACACCAGGAAGGCTTAAGCCTGCTCATGGCACTCAGTCCCCACTCACGCCTGGCCCACTCCTCTCTGAGAAGCCTCGGCCTGTGCCCTTCCAGTTGTTGACATCACAGGACCTTGCAAGCAGGCTCTGACCCCACCCAGGCTGAGCTGCTGTGGCAGGCAGTGTCCAGCCGAGCATCAAGCACACTGCTACAGACAAATAAAATAACATCCCCCTCCCCCCTCGGAGACCTTCTCCTGGCCCCCAAAGACAGACTTCAAGGAAACTGCATCACTCAGCCTCTCTTAGGACCCAGCTCTCAGGCTCGGCCCAAATTACCTCCCAGAGCAGCAGTATGCAGCTGTTCCAAGGCTCAAAGCGGCAGTTCACGAGAGAAGCCAGGAGTGCTGCCGCCTGGCTGTGCAGGCGGGTGTAGGAGAGAGCCGGTACCTTCTTCCTTCCATGCAGGAAGATCCACGTTGAACAAGCAGGTCTCTTGTGCCTTCTATGAAAGTACAAACGTGTGCTCCTCACCTTTGGTGTGTGTAAGGGTTTGTCCATTTTTAAATAGCTAAGTTAAATATCAGTTTTCTCTGCATATGGCATCCTTTTAGATGGGCTGCGTTGCATATATTCACGGTATATACAGAACACCATGTTTTATATATATTATATATCACTTGTATGTACACATTTACAGACCTTCAAAAATATATTGCACTTATATACAATATAGCTTCATCAGATGAGAGTTCACACAGTTCCTAAGGCGAGTTCTTCATAAGCAAGGCAGTTTTACATTCCCCCAAAGGACACAAGTGATTTCAGCAGTCTGCCCTGTTCGAGAGTAAACATTATACTGACTTTTCTCCAACCTGCACGCAATTCCTACCAGTACCAACTCGTAGCTTGGCAGCTCTACCTAGCAGAACACAGTCCAATGAAACAATATTAGCTGACAACGGGCTCAAACGTGGATACCCAATAGATAAATAAGATATCACCACTCTAAAAGGCCACCTTCCAGGGGGTTCCCCCTCCCGTATTTACTAGTGTTTTATACATGCCCTCTATTTAATCGCTGGTCTTTGCTCGCTCATTTCAAGTGCAAATAAGGTCATTTGAGCATTACAACGTTCTTTGGAAAGAACAGAAACACAATTGCATTAAGGAAAAACACTGCTCTGCTCCCCAGAACAAGTCAACGCCTGGCTTTCTTCTGGAGAAGGCAATTAGTGTTTTGCCCAACATACTAAATTATGGGAAAATGTTTGGTTGAGACCTTTGTTTAAAATCCAGAGGACCCACGATCTTAGATCTCAGTGAGAGTGAGCTTGTAAGATCCTCCAACTTCTTCAATCTGCAACTGGAAGGTATCTTCATTAGAGTAGTGTTTCACAATGTTATCGTCCATATTGACCAGAATTCTGGAAAAATAAAGTCAGACAGGGAAGTGTTACAGTTCTAGATGCCAAAGACAGCAAAGGGGCCCTCAAATCCCAGAGAGGTAAGGCTTCCTACAGCAGATCTAGCTGTTCTTACCTGAACCTGACATCAAGGCTTGCAGCCATGCTTCTAGGATTAGAAGGGAAGGGTTAACTGGCTCCTGGACCAGGGAGATCTCAGAACTGGCAGGAATCCTGCCAAAGCTACAGGCACTTGGGCAGCCTTGGGGCTCTGAGCTGGTTTGTCTGACAGCTATAAACTGTCAGCACAAAACCCTACAGAGCTTGTGGGGAAGAAACAGGCAGTGCCCGGCCACTCCGCCTGACGTGATGGGCTCTGGCTCCAGCAGCAGTTAGCTGAGAGGTCCTGTGATTGCCATTTACACAGGAAATCAGACTACCTGTTTCTCTGGGACCCTCCCAGTTTCCTGCTCTATGAATGACACTGGGATAGCAGTCCACTGCATGTGCACATGCATCCACAAGTGGCACCTGCACAGTGCAGCGCACAGAGGAATGGCGCAGCACATCTGCCTGCGAGTTAGAAAAAAGGAGTTGAGATTCTCAGCCACTTGCTGCATAGGTACATACTCACCCTTTTTTACATTTTTTGAAGATTTTTCCTATTTTATCGAAAGGAACATCGTATTTATCAGATATCTAGAACAGAAGGGGAAAAAAAAAAAGCATTTGTGAAGCCTGGAGACTGCTGGCACTGCCTTCCACTCCCTGTTTCACAGAAAGGAACAACAGAAAGACTGCAGAGTGCTCTACAAAGGCAATACTACGTCCTGAACTACAGCACCAGGCTATGGATGAGAACCCCTCCTCCACAGCCTGCCAACTCCTATGCAGAAAAATGTCATCGTGTTCTAAATCCAGCTACTGACTTCTCATAGAGCAACCCTCTGCCCCCACAACAAAAAGCCCATGCAGAAACCCCCCACCTCAGTCCTCATCCTCTCCTGGCGCTCTGGTCTCTTAGCATACTGAAAACCATTTTTAAATTCAGTGTCAGAGGGATCAGGTGAAAACTGGTCATCACAGCGGCTGGGGCAGGAAGAAAATAGCAACTGAGTGAAGATCTGTGCTGCCAAGGACACGAGCTGATCAGAAATGTCCCCCTTACCCAGCAGGGTGACCTCAGTGTGAAACCACAGCCACTAATCATGGCAGTTCATCACAGAACCTCCAGAAAGTCACGAGGTCAGTAACCTAAGCCTGGTTTACTTTGGCAGATTGCTCTACTGCATCAACAGCAAGTCCCAAAGCATCGTGCCATTTCAGGATGCAAACACACAGGGGGTTTCCTCCAAGGTGCAGTTGTGAGCTCTCGGTTCATTGTGTTAAGAAGTGCAAGTGAAACAACAAAGGCACAGCTTCACTCTCAGGACCACGGGGTAAGGGAGGACATCATAGCCTTCACTCCTCCTCCCCGTTAGCCCCCATCTCCAGCCTGCCTGTGCTGGCAAAGCCCCTCAGCCAGACAGAGTGTGCTTCAGGTTACAGAACCATCTCTGGGTCCCAAAGCCAATGCCAAGACTTGGGTGTGCAGCGGCAAAGCCTCCATCCTCAGAGCGTTGACAAGGCATTAGTCAGAGAAAGAGGCAGCCAGAAACGTCAGTTTTGAGCTCGTGCCAGCCATGACACCATTCCTCAGAGTTAAGCTCTGTATTTCCTTCGCAGCATAGCAGCAGCAGGGGCATGGAAGGCTATTTTGGAAGGCAAGTACGAGAGAGCAGTTTCACACACATGAGCACAGATACATAAAACTCTCCAAGCACACTCAGAAGCTGGGACTTGGGCCTCTCTGTAAGCAGGTTAAGAAAGGGGAGGGGATGCCCCCAAACAAGGTTTTGAAGGACTGAAATAAACCCAAGCCACCAAACACATTCTGGCTATCACATCTTCTAATTAAAATACTCTCTGACGTGAGGGACATCCACAGTAGTGGTCTGTTGACTGATTTTTATTGAAAGGAAATCAGCCTTACACTTCTTACCCAGAACAGCAGGAACATGTGGACACGGGCTGCAAGCACAAGTCTAGCTCCCATGACTGTCCAACGAGGGACTACACTCCTGCTTTCAAACTGGAGGCAGGGACTACAGACTGGCCTTATTACTTACCGCTTCCATTAGGCCTTTTAGAGAGGGTGTCTTCAGCATCAGTGCATCAAAGACCTCCTCTGACTCCTTCCGGACATACAGCAACACTGAAAAACAAATTGGAGAGAGGAATTGACTCCATAATTGCTCCTCAAAACCAGTCTGTACATGAGAGTGGCTAAGTGCAGAGGAATATACACTGAGGATCTCATGAAGAGATATGCAGACATACATTCAGTATACATTGAAGACTGCATCAAAAAGGTGCATAACTAGGTTAGCTCGAAACACCCTTTGCACACCTTAGTACTGTGTGCTCAAACATCTTTAACATCAAGATACTTTTAAGATTTCTCTGTTTGCTATTTTCTCTGTTATTTGAAACTCAGGAAGGTGGAACACAAGACACACAGCTCTCAGACTCTTGGGTATCTGTATCTCACAGGTCATCTGCCATAGGACTTTGCGCAATAAAATGATTTGACAGATGCTACCACAGCAGGTGAAGCCATCCTGGCCACTTCCTCACTTTTAAATAATTCATCTGTACAGTCCACAGCTCCTCCTCTGTGGCCTCATCTCTCTTCCTACCCCTTGCCATGTGTCAGCAATACTTGTACCACCCCAGCTGACATACAATGTGGACTCAGTCTCCTACTAGGAAGGAAATAAAAATAAGAATGCCAATTAGGTAAGCATCCCTAGCATTCTCAAGCAAGCACAGTGTCCTCATATGGAACATCAGGCTCATTAAAACTGCGTTCAGGCTGAGGAATAAGCCATGAGTGCAAGAAAGCTTGGGCTTTAACAGCTTTGCTGCCTTTAATCCATCTTCTAATGAGTAGGTATTGCAGCCTGGGTTGTTTACAAGGGTTCCTCAGCCACAGCTTTGACACGCCAGCACGACAGAACAATTACTGGCATATCTAATTGAGCAAGGTGATCTCAGGACAGCATGGCACCTTGATGCATTTCCTCTGCTAAAGGCAGGCTCCAAAAGACCAAAAAAAAAAAAGAAAAAAAAGGACTGTAGATTAAAAAAATGCAGACAATACCCCCCCTCAGTTACAGCACAGGTCAGAAGATAGGCCAGCCAAAGGACAGAGAGCCCCATAGGTTCCATTCTATGGCATACACCAACAAGGATATACAAAGTCAGGTTTCCTTTTATAAAAATCCATCCTTCCTTACTAGTTTGTCCAGACTACTGAAGCACAGCCCCATTAAGGTCAGACTCACTAGGCTTAACCTTCGCTGCAGCACAAGTTTAAATCCTCCTCTTTTAATCCTTTAAGCTTTGTCACAGTCCTTCCACACAGGACTATCATCAGGCAGGTAATCCGCTACAACACCTCCACAGGGACCTCTCACCTCCTTCCACAACACCACAGCAACATCTGCTCTCACATCAAATTGCAAAGGTTGACAAGAGGGCAAAAATAAGCAGAACTTTCTCTCATTTTGGCTCTCAGCAGTGACCAGCCCATCTTCTGGCACCATGAAAGATGCAAGAATTTTTTGACCCAGAATCAGTTGCTGGCACTCACTGCCTAAAGCCCTAGAGAAGATCACCAAAGCATTCTGCAGTGGGTTATGTGATGAGTTCTCTCCCACAGCTCACCAAGGAGACTGGTAAGCTGCTCACCTCCTCTCAGTCTCTTTCCTTACAGGTTTCAGAGCCAATTAGTGTCTGAGTTGGCAAATCCTTCCTCCATCCCCCCAGAAATTCAGACACTGTAAGAGATTTGCAGAGCTGGACTGCATCCTACTACAGACTCCTTCTATTACTACACCAAACAAGAAAAATAAGGCCCAAGTATACTCCATAATAAATTATAACAGCTCTTTAACCTCTGATGCATCTTTATCATGATGGACAAATACTCCAATACTTCAGTCTCTGAAAGAATGAAATAATACCTCTTTTTGGTTCTTCTATTCTGGGCATCTTATTTGGAGTGGGGATAAAGTCCTCTTCGCCTATATAGGCTCCTCTCTTCAGGTTGGAGCTGTCAGTGACAGGGAAGAGGTGAGCAGCAGTACAATTACAGGGACTCACCCCTCTATCCGGGGGCAAGACTTCAGTAGACTCAAGTAGTGTGACTCTTACCTTTCACCCTCCAGTTCTTCTGAAGCAACAGGAAGGACCTTTCAAAACAAAGGGGAGATTTTCTTGACATAGGCAGAAACCCCCACACCAAGTTAGCCAGCTAGCAAGAACCTTCTGTGGTGCCCTGTCCTTGGAAAACACCACAAAGGGCCCTGAACACTACAAAACAAAGTTGTGTAAGAACAGACTCGTTGCTGGTGTAACGTGGTCTGGACAGCAACACTCTCCCCAGCTGTCCAAGTGCCATCTGATAATAGTGACTTAGCAAGAGCTGTGATTGCATTACAGTCACTGGCATGGAACACCAGGCCTGCTGCATCCCACAGGAGCAGAGCTCCAACAGCACTGAGTTAAAGGAGAGGGAAGCCCTGAGCCCATGGCAGGAGCTGCAAGGTGTAGGCAGACGGGTCACCCACCCAAGCCACTTGTAAGCCCATCAGTACAGGACACAGGGGAAACCACAGCTCTCAAACAGGGAGCCAGCCACAACTACATCACGAGAAGTTCATAGACTGGTTTGGGCTGAAAGGGACCTCAAAGATCACCTAGTTCCCATCCCCTGCCATGGGCAGGGTCACCCTCTGCTAGCCCAGGTTGCCCAAAGCCCCATCCAGCCTGGCCTTGAACACTGCCAGGCAGGGGGCAGCCACAGCTTCCCCAGGGAGCCTGTGCCAGGGCCTCACCTCCCTCACCAGGAAGAATTTCTTCCTCGTATCTCAATTAAATTCACCCTCTTTTAGGCACTGGAAGGCTGCTCTAAGGTCTCTCTTTTCCCGGCCAAAGAAGCCCAACTGTCTTGTCCTTCTTGTACTGAGGACCCCAGAGCTGGACACATTACTCCAGGTGAGGTCTCACCAGAGCTGAGTAGAGGAGGAGAATCACCTCTCTCAACCTGCTGGCCACGCTTCTTTTGATGCTTTGGTCTGAGCAATAAACACTGGCTTTCATTTTAATACACAAATACTACTTGCACTTAGGGCTGGGAATTTTTTGTCCAGAACTAGAATTCACTTCCTCTTTCAAACCTGTATATCAAATGAAACTTTGGCTCAATCTGTCAAAGGCCAGTAAGCATCATCTTTACTTCTCTTCATAAAGAGAAATGAACAGAGAAATGAGAGGGAGGAACATAAAAGAGCTAACCAGCTTTCCACCTGGCCTGGCTCAGACAGGTTTTATGCAGACTGGCACTACAGCCTTCATAGGAAGACACATGGAAAAGTCAGTCTTACAGATAAAAGTTTACTCTCCATCCCTGTTAGGTGTTTAGGCAGTACTCTTGAAAAGCAAGGTTTTGATTCTGTTAGAGCTTGCCACAGCTCCAACACAGGAGAGTTCAAGATCTGGAAACTGGTTTGCACACTAACTTTTTTCCCCTCCCAGGCTTCTGTTAGCTGGGGCTTGCCAGGAACGCTGAAGCAGGGCACGCTGGCAGTGGATCACAGAGCTGACACACTTGCCAGTTCCACAGAACGGCTTTTCACCCCACAGCAGCAGGCTGGAGGAGCCCAAGGCCTACAGCAGCACACCAGAAACCCAATGCACATTATGAGAGAAAACCAGCCCACAGTTCATTCAAGGAACTCTCAGCTAGAGATGCTGTGGAAGACAGGTTCATGGAAACAGGAGAAAAATTATTCATGCAACACCTCCAGTTAACTCCAGCCAACACGACTAGGAGCAACATCTCTTGCTCATGTGAGACTCCGTCTGTATTTGTTTATAGCTTTAGCCCAAACAGTCTGTCATTTCACATGTATGTGCATAAGCCTTTTGTAAATCCTGCAAATGCATCCCAGCACCCTCCTCATCCCCACATCCACCAGCTCTACTTACATGAGCCCCACGCTGAAGGTTTGCAAAGTGAACGTCAGGGATGAAAAGGACAGGCTGAGTGTCCAGGTCCATGAAGGGCTTGAAGATGGTGATGTCCGTCCGTTTGTGTGAGGGAAGCATGGGCACTTTGACATCAGAAACTGCAGAGAAGAGAGGGCAGTGAAGGCACTGACAGGGTTGCATCTTTCCTGCAGCATTTAAGAGGCACACACACTGTTGAACAAAGGGACTCTAGTCAGGATCAAAGGGAGAAGCTCCTGTGGTAGTTTGAACCTGGGTCTTCTACCTGAGGAAACATCTTGTTTCAGAGAGTAGAATTTCACCTCATCACTCCAAGTCAGCTGCTTGACTTTGTCTTCTTTCTACTTTTCTGGTATGGAAAATCCCAAGGGAGTGGATAGGGAGAAGAGAGGACTCAGACTAGCTATTGATCTCTGTTTGGGTGGTTTTCTGGGAGCATCTCAAAGACAGCACCGCAGAAGCAATACCGTGCTGCAGAGGTGGCACAAGCACTGTTTCTGGCAGGGTGTGCCATTTAAAGTTACATTGCGATTCCATGCTTCCAAACTTTGTGTTTGTTCCTCTCATTGTTCATACTGGTCCCTTAAGCTGACAAAACCCAGGTCATTCCTCACCAGGACCAGCACTGTCTCCCACAGAGCACTTTGGCTCTTGTGATGCACTGGTTGATGTAACATCAGCCACTAAGTGGACAGACTTCACCCACAGAGACCAGCGTGGCAGAGAGCAAGGCAGGAGGTGCCTTGTATCACACTTCAGAGATGACCCCAAGCAAAAACTTCATTTTGCCAGCTGGAAACTTCTCAAGTTTAGGCCAAACCAGCTAGAAACACTTTATTTCTCATGTTCCCAGTGGAAAATACACCTTTTTGTCCTCTTTGCAAACCTGATTTCTTAAAGATTGCTCAATCCCTGTCAAAAATCAGTTTGACTAGAAGCCACAAACTATTTCTGCTGTTGATGAGTCCATGTACGCACGGAGTTTGTGATCCTGGGGGTGGGTACAATACCTTATGGCTTAAAGCAATCAAAAACTTCCCACACAGGAATTGAACAGCAATGGATTGTACTTTCCAGGAAAACAAAGGTCACATCAGGCTAATCCCAAGCCTAGGAAATTCATGTTGGAAAGCAGCTTCGGTAAAATCGTAAGATCCTGGAAATCTGAACTGAAACTGTTTGTGCTTTCCAGCCCTTGCGCAATGAGCTGCCTGCAGTAATCTTTTGGGAGCCTTCTGGGCTACTACATTTGTAACGTGCCAATGGTGTGCTAAGCCTACCTTTCACAATGTAATTTGGGAAAAAACCCCAAAAACCCAGCCCCTTCTGCAACTGCCCTGGAGCAAAGGGGTTCCCTTGTAGCATTATCTTCTTCTGAAGCTGCTCCAGCAGCCTGAACCTGCTGTGTCAGGAAAATCCTGCCCAGCAAGGCGTGAGGTACATGCTTGCTGAACCAGTCGGGCTGTTAACGGCAGGGCTCTGGCAAGCACACTGAGCAGACAAGGGAGAGCACGCACCTGCCCCGTGCAAAGGGAGAGCGGGGAGATAAATTCTCCTCTGAGCAGCTCTGCTGGTGATTAACCAGCCATCCAAACAAAAGAGCTGTTGCAGTCATCTGCAGCAATTAAAGGAAAGGTGCTCAGCAGGATGAAGCTCCACAGCCTTTGTATACTACAGAGGCCTTCACACCCTTTGCCCATGCAGGAATGGCATCTACTGACATTATTTTCTATGGACCACTCTGCCCTAGATGAGAGACATAGGGCTGGAGGCACAGCACAAGGCAGCAGCAGCAGCCCTGGGAAAGTCATCAACACATTTTTAACCCAAGTTAATGCCCTAACGCCAACTTAGGATCAAGTATTTGGAATAGCCCAAGTTCTCATTGCCACCTGGAGCTGTGGGGACTCCAGCAGTGCCCTAAAATCCCACCCTCCCCCTGTCACTTCAGCCACTGAACCCCACACCTGACTGAATACGCAGCAGGACCCCGTCTCGGACAAGAAGAATTGCATAGCTGTCCTAAGTGACCCACTATGTTGCAAAACACAATTAATGCATCCATAAGCAACTAAAATAAGCACCTAAAATAAGCACCATTCCACAGGGGATAAGGATTGACTTAAGAGTTCTAATGCACAAGTTATCTGTTGCCAAAGTGAGATCTAATATTTAAAATGCCGATGGAATAATTTCTACTTACAGGCATTCAACTGAGAGCTGGGGTCAGTGCACTTGCCTTTTCTTTTGCTTTGCTTTCGCTCTTCATCCCTGATCTTCCTCTCTGCTCCCTGCCAGACAAGAGGGGAAGAAAGAAAAAAAGGGCTTTTTAGGTTTTTTGGAGGGTTTCACTGCAGAAGCAGGAACAGTGATCTCCCAGAGCTGTGTTTGTGGAGGTCAGCTCCATGGTATCCGAACTGCAAGTTTTCAGAGTGTGCCAACTTTAAGATCTGCTTACTCTTGAGTCCTGTCATCTAATGACATCTAACAACCACACCCAAGATGCAAACACTTTAAGTCAGATGAAGATATAAGAGATTCCCACAACTATAATGACCGTATAAAGTGTGAGATAAAAATATACCCAAATAGTTTAATAAAAGTTTGCAAGTTACCGAGGTTTAAGAGTTCACTAGATCATCATTGAATCCCATTCCATGAAAGTCATGCCATGCTTGGATCACCAAATGCAAGGAAACTTCCAGCACATGGCACGTGGAGCTGTCAGCAGTTACATCAGCCTTCACTGATTTCAAGCTGCAGATGTGTGTGATTTTAAAGCAAGAGTTATTTCTTCTCTTTTTATCGTGGCCAGGCTGTGGTGGAATCCACAGGTACCTAACTGGGTTCATGCCTGCATGGTTCCTGGCCCTCCAAACCAAGCAGCAGTGTGAGAATGCCATATTTTCTGCACCATACAGCTATGGCACAGAGAGAGGAGGAAGGAAGGTTTCTACTGGAATTGTCTCCATTCCTCCAGCTCTGCCCAGACCTCACATGTGACTGTGGGTTAAGTCAGGGATATCATGTTGCCAGTTGCACAAGGTGATAAGCCCATAGTAGGTCCTCAGGACTCAATCCTGTCACCAGATCACTGCCCAAACAGGTAAGCACAAGTTCTACCTGTCTCCCAATACCCTCCTACAAAGCAGGGTTAAAGGCAACAGTTCTCTGGCCACAGGAAGCCATTACTTCTCATGTCACCCCTGCAAAGCTGCAAACACACCACATCCCTGCTGGAAGAAAGTTAGAGTAACTATGGCAAATAATGTTAAAAAGAGTGTGGCAATGGGGCAGGAAGCAGTGCCTAAGGCACAGCACAGGAGAAGGGCAAGAGTCCTCCTCCTAACCTCCCAGTAAGCCATCGCTCTGTAGGTGACTGGATGCCAGTACCTGTTCAGGAGTAGGAGGTACTTCTGCACTAGCAATAGAGAGGGAAGTTAACCTAGATATTTCATGTGCACTGACAGAGATCACCTTTTCTCCCACCTAACAGCGGGATACAAACAGCTTCAGGCAGCCATGGAAAACAGAAAAACTAATGAAGACACAGCCATTGCCAGCTGTGCTTGGCTCCACAAAGCTGACACAGCCCACTACAGCAAAGACGTCCCACCTAAACCTCCGCACTGCTGGACTCACACCCTTTGGCAACTTCCCTTACCAGAGGGGTCACAGCATCTCAGCTTGAACAGCAGGAAGATGAGGCTCAGCTCCAGCCTTAGTCTTTTTACTCTTCATGTAATAATGCTCAGCTCCCCAAACACTGTGCTACAGACTAGCACCTGCTTCCTCATGGAGAACATGCTAATCCATCAAGAACACATTTTTAGAAAACCTCTGCCCTCCAATACCTACAGCTGGAGTTCTGCCAGAAAGTCAACTTCTTCCAGGCTAGAGAGGCCCACCTAAACACATCTCAAACTCTAAATAAAGAAAAAAAGGAAAAAAGAAAAAAAAAAAGAGAGAAAGATGTGCCTTGGAGACAGACTTTTCTGCCTTGCCAGAAGAGCTCAGCAACAGCCAGGATCAGATACTTTTGAAGAAGAGATGCTGTATTTGGCAATTATGGAATAAATAAGTTTATAAGAAAGAGCTTTCCACAACTTCAGGACCTAGACAACGGCCTACAGTCTGAACAGCAAGATGTCACAGTCTTCTCTACGTATTAATGGCTGTAGGGTGGGTGGGTTTTTTTGTTGCTCTTTCCCTCTGCCTGCAGTTGTACAATCACCTCTTGGGCTGAGAAAAGGAAGCAGCATTTTTGGGAAAGCTGCCATCCCTCCCACAGAGAATCACAGCATATTTGGTAAGCAACAGAGATGCAGGGAAATGATGCAATATCAAGCCACAACACACTGGGATCCAGACCCTTCGTGACGTCGGGCAGCTCCCCGCTTCCACACATGGGCTGCATCTAGCAGATGTGCTCCAAAAGCAGTGGACTGCTTCCTGGCTCTCACTGCACACCCTCTCATGCTGGGTGCAGCTCTGGCACACAGCCCACAAGCCATTCCAGCTCTTCCTGTCCCCTGTGGCCCCAGCAGCCAAGCTGGGAGACACTAGTGGACAAAACATTGGGTGCAAGCCAGCAGCATGCGCTTGCAGCCCAGATAAGCCAATTGTGTCCCAGGCAGCATGAAAGGAAGCATGACCAGCATGTCAAAGGGGGAGATTCTGCCCCTCTGCCCTGATGAGACCCCACCTTAAGTGCTGTGTCCAGCTCTGGGGTCCCCAGTAGAGGAAAGACATGGAGCTGTTGGACCAAGTTCAGAGGAAGCCATGAAGGTCTTGATCAGGGAGCTGGAATACCTCTGCTATTGAGACAGGCTGTGACAGTTGGGCTTGTTCAGCCTGGAGAAAGCTCCAGGCAGACCTTATTGCAACCTTCCAGTACCTGAAGGGGCATTTTGAGAACAGAGAGGTTTTTAATCAGGCATTTAGTGACAGGAGAAGGGGCAATGGTCCTATGTAATTTACACAGTGAGGGCAGTGAGGCCCTGGCACGGGCTGCCCCCTCCCTGGCAGTATTCAAGGCCAGGCTGGATGGGGCTTTGGGCAACCTGGGCTAGCGGAGGCTGACCCTGCCCATGGCAGGGGGTGGGAACTAGGTGATCGTTGGGGTCTCTTCCAGCCCAAACCACACAACAGAAAGAACACTCCCTGGCTACTGCTCACCCACATCAATGCTGCCTCCAGCTGCCTCGCACAGTCTCTAGCCTACCAACAGAATCTCACTTGCCTGTTCCTACCATCCCACAAAAACCTTCCCACGACACTGTCCATCGCTGTCAGAGCAATGGCAGATCCCAGAGGACAATGCTGGCCTGTGAAATCCTTTATTTAATCTTCTCTTTAATGCTTAGCTAAGGCACAATTTACAGCAGAAGAGGTTATCTTCCTCTGGGACAGGTCACCCCCATCCCTGCACAGCCCAAATACTGCTTGGCCAAGCCTGATTCACAGACCATTAGGAGTTGGAAGTTCAAACCTGAAGCAAGCTTGTGCTGTAGCATGTCCCAGAATGACACCATTACATCTATTACCCACATCTTAAACTCACAAGGGTCTAAATGGAAACCTAGTGTCCTGGGCACCTGCAGATCCTATTTCCACAGAGGTAACATGCAGGGGGAGACAAAAATGCATGAAGACATTTGCCCAGAGACAGAAGCCAAAAGCTAGAAACATATGAGCAGCTTTCCCTCCCATCCCAACCATGGGAACCCTTCCCTGGCAGTTTTCCCATGCAGAGGCCACCACACAACATTAACTAAACCATCTGACCTCCTGTAGGATTTCTATCAGTTTGTACACCCCCAGAGACAGCAGAGGACTGCCATGCCAGCGTCTGGGTTCCAAGTCAGTTCAGGTATGCAATGCAAGCACAGCCTGAACAAAGGAATTGAAGGGACCTACACAGAACTGTCCCCAGGAGGTAGCCACAACTCCAGCATTTTGGGTTTTGAACTCTACATTATAGACTTGGCCCTCCATGAAGAAAACATGGGTAACAGCACTTCTATGGTAAGAGTGCCCACATGAGAACACACTAAGGCCTGCAGGATGTGTGGATACTATAGCAACAATGGCCTTGTAAACATTCAAGGCCCGCTGACTGACTGAGGTTCAAAGCAGGGCAGGAAACCAGGCTCCTTCTGAAATGTCAGTGCTCTTACAGGAGCCAGGGTATTTAGTTTAGGTGACAAGGCTTTGCGGGGTGGTGGTGGGGCACTACAGGCCCCTCTTCATGCAAGCAGCTGCTAGGAACTTCTGTGTCCAACAGAGACAATGCCAGCTGGCCTCAAGACAGACCTCCCACTGGCTGAGGCCATGCCCACCAGCAATGGTGGCAATGCCTCAGCGGAAGAGTTAAGAAGAGGGGAAAAAACTGCTGCCCAATGGCAGGCTGGGAGAGGAGTGAGGCTGTGTGAGAGGAACAGCTCTGCAGACACCCAGGTCAATGAAGGAGGAGGGGCAGGAGGCACTCCAGGTGCCAGAGCAGAGATCACCCTGCAGCAGACCATGGTGAGGCAGGCCGTCCCCCTGCAGTCCATGGAGGAGGAGGATGGAGCAGACATTCCACCTGTAGCCCATGGAGGAGCCAACACTGGAGCAGGTTTGCTGGCAGGACTTGTGACCCTGTGAAGCCACAAGCTGGAGCAGTCTGGTCCTGAAGGTCTGCACCCTGTGGGAGGGACCCACAATGGAGGGGTAGACAAGTGTGAGAAGTCCTCCCCCTGAGGAGGAAGAGGAGGCTAAGAGTATGTGAACTGACCACAACCCCCAATCCCCATCCCCTCATGCCCCTGAGGGAGAGGAGGGACAGAAATGAAGAGAGAAGTTGAGCTTGGGAAGAAAGGACTGGTGGGGGGAGGTGATTTGAGACTTGGTTTTATTTGACTTTACTCAACTCTGGTAATAAATTAGAAGTTTTGTTCTAAGTTGAGTGTTGCCTGCAACAGTAATTGGTGAGTGGTCTCTCCCTTGTCCTTCTTGACCCAGGATCCTTTCATTATATTTTCTCTCCCAGCTGAGGAGGGCAGTGACAGAGTAGCTTTGGGCCAATCCACCAGCAGCTGTAAGGACACAGCTCTGCTCAGAGCAGCATTTGCCCAGCACCTCAAACAAGCATTTGAGTGCAAAGCTTGGTTCAGTGTGGTGACAAACAGTATTCAGCCTGTTGGCCTCTGTTCCCAGCTCTCATTACTGGACTAGGACTGGATCTGAAAGGCAGCAAGTTTTAACACTGTTTCTGTAAACACAAATTGCAGAATCTTCAGGCAGCACCCCCACATCAGCTGCATGTTCACAGAATGAACATGAAATAAATTAAATACAAACAAGTAATTTATGGTATAGGCTCAAATGGCTCCCTTAAGCTGTGCAGTGACTACATCTGCCCTCTTGAGTTGATTTGTTTTACTAACACTGGCAGAAGCTTCAGTAATTTTAGCAGAGTGTCCATAAGTTACAGGACAAGTTCAGAGTAAGAGATCCTCCCCCTTCCCTGCACCACACCAGTGCTGACTGGCAGCATACAGAATACAGGTTGCTAATACAAGGCTCCCAGCCAAAAGAATCACAGAGCTTTAGTTGACCCACTAAGAGCTTTAGATGACACACTTGTCTCAGTCATTTTAGAGGAGAAAAACAAGAAAAAAGAAGAGTAAGAGTTAAAGAGGCCTGAAGAAAGCCCATGAGAGCAAAGCCTCTTAGGCTTACTGGCAAGTCTTTAGGATAGTTCTGGAGAACTTTTGTTAACTCCCTGGTCAGTTCTTCACAGAAATCTTCACAACTGGAGCTATCTTAAGAGAGATGTGCAGGAAGATGATTAAGTTGCTTTACACTGGTGGGCAGCTACAAAAAGCCTCTCCCAAGCACGCAGGAAAGCTGAGGGGCCTATTTGAAACCACATGGATAGACAACAAAACATGGCAGGGTGAGTCAATGAGATGCTACAGCAGAAGTAGACTGTAGAAGGCTCCATGTAACTTGGGAGGCAGAGCAGCAGCAGGAGATGAGTCTTTGTGGCAGTGCCCTGAGGGATGACAAGGCAACAGAGTATGCCATCAGTGCCAAGTTAGCATGGCACTTGAGTAAGGGGTCACAAGCCTGTCACAGACCTCTCAGATATTTGAGATCTCACTACAGTCCCTGCCATGAAAACACAATTTGGATGCAAAACCAAAGAGGCCTTAAGCAGGACGCCAGGAAAACAGGACACTGGAGTGCTTCAGTGGTCAGAAGAGGGACTGGGGAAGTCTGAGCAGCACTCAACTCTGGCTTAGAAACATCTTGGTCACCCTGGAAGTCCAGCTTGTAAGCTGGCTTCATTATGCTGCTCCATCTCACAGAGGCACAATGAAAAACAGGAACACTTTCTACTCACAAGATGTACAAGCTGGTTTGGTTTTGAGGTGGCATTTTTTGTTTGCTTCTTTTTAATAACAAGTATCATAAAAATGCACAAGGAATTTTAAGAGGACCAACATGACACAGCTTGGACAAAGACAAGCCTCCCCTTGCTCCATTCAATTGCAATGATTTCTCCCACTGAAGGCACTCTGCAGGACTTTCCAGCCTCTGGAATATCAACAGCCAGCCTCCTACCACTGACTGACCTTTCTCCAAAGTCAACACTCTGGATAGAGCACTTCTCAGTGCTCCAGCATTCTGACAGCAACAAATTTATCCGAGGTCATCATAACATCTACGAGCCAAGTAGAAGGGGTTGAAATTTTTTCCTTCCAAAGGCTGAAGGGAGGTGGGACTCTTCAGTGAGCCAAAAGAGCAAGTGGCAGGCTAAGAAAAAAAAAGGTGCTGCTAAGCTGTGGAAAAGCCTTTCTCAGAGTGTCACCAGCACACTGACCCAACCTTACCTTGTCACAGAAGACTTTAATCTGGCAGTAGGCTCTGTGGACAGGTTTGTTACTCCTGTTATTGTAGCTGTAGGTATCAATCTGAAGATTCAGGGGCAGGCCTTTAACTCCCTTCTGAGAGGAGAAATCTGTGCTGAGGCAGTTCACAGAAATGAAAACCTGTGGAAGAGGAAAGCGCAGGCGTTAGTGGTGACACAGGGGCTCCTGGCTGGCAGCTGAGCCAGGGCCTGCTCAGTGTGTGCCAAGATCTAAAGGCCAGTCCGTGCCGCTACGAGCGGGATCTTATTTTTTCTGGGAGATCAGGTGAAGTCCCCAGGCAGCAGTGTGACATCATCCTTTATGCACACCATTAGAGGGGCCAATGCTGCTTTGTCCAGAATGAATTTCAACAAACTCTCCAAACTTTATGAAGACTCCACCCATCCTTCCCAAGTATTGGCACCTGAGTTCTCAAATGGTGTCACCAAACTCTTAGCCAGAGGAATTCTCCCACAGCCAGTCCTCAAGAGCCCGGTGCTTTGCTGGCTTGGTGAAGCAGCCACGCTTCGGAAAATTCACATTACTTGGGGCAAGTGAAAACAAACCCTTCCCTGAGTTTTACAGAAGCTGCTGTGAGCCCGGCACCTGCTTCAAGCTACTCAGGTGGGGTTTTTTGGTTGGCTTTTTTGGCTAAGTGACATTAAAAGCTTTTAAAAACCAAACCAAAACAGCGGGCAACACATTATCCTGAAACACAGGAATAATGCCATTATTTCAGTGACAGTTTCTGGGCTTTACCCTTAAAAAGATGAATGCCATTGTGACTATTTCCCTAGTAAAACTTACAATATACTGCTCATATTTCCATTATTCTAATAAAAAATTATACAGAAAATTGAGTGGTTCTGAGCATATCTAATTTAATTTTCATAATTGCCTAAAACAAAACCAAACAAAAAACCCAGTGACTCACAACCAAAAAACAATCCCAATGCTGCTCAACAGAAGGGAGAAAAATATCCTTTTGAGGTGATGAGCTGACAGATAGGAGTACTTCATATCCAGAACACAGGCTTGCTGTGCACCAGACACAGTGCTCGTTGTTGCCACATCTCAGAAGAAGCTGCCATGATTAAGTACCTCATAAATTCCTGGTAATAAGTCCTGCAGTGGCTACTCTCCTACCTGTCTTGAGAATAAAAGGGGAGATCCCACTGCTAATAAAATCAATCAGATCAAAGCCTCGGGAGCCAGAAGCACCTTGCCAGATACTCCGCAGGAATACAGTCCCACTACCTGATGCTCCCTTACTGTGCTACCACCCGTCTGACAGCCTGTGCAGTGAGTTAGTGCCACCTCCCGGACCCGTCCCGGTGTTGCAAAGCCAAAAGGTTTTGAAAAGCTTATGGGGTTGGATCTGTGGGTTTGCAAAGTGCGTCTCACACACTTCTTCACAGAGGTTCTGCAGCATTCATTGCTACTTTTAACAAAAGAGAGGAAATGGAAGTGTAATAACTATGGCCAGACTAGGGACAGAACCTGTTCCCCCGGTATATAACAGTACTATAAGAAAAACAGGGATGTGAGCATCAAAAAAACAGTATAGGCAAGTGTCTGCTCATATAGTTCCTGTCAGCATGAGCTGCCAGCACACCAGCTTGACAAACAGCCCGCCATGCCTTCCCTTGCACACATACAACACACCCACTTGTGCAAAAGGACAGAGGGATACACGGGACAGGTCACTCACACCAGCAGAGCTCATATCCAGCCACCCCACTGCTTGCTCTGCAGTGGCCCAAGCCAGGATGTCACATGGGGACAGCAGCACCAAGGGTGACCAGCAGTCACTGCCTTCTCAGCCAACAGCCCAGGGCTCAGCATCCCAAACCCGGGTTCTTCTACAAGCGTTAAGTACACCCCAAATTGCAACCAGGAAAGTTATTTTTAAATAAGGTCTTAATCTCCTCCAGACTCACCCAAATGGAGGCTTTTTGCCAGCTTTTATCCACCCCCTTCCCTCTTTGCTAGCCAGCTTTGCTAGAGCATTTTGCTCACAGCACTGGCATGCCCTGGGGGAAAGCTTGAAGGAGTTTGGAGAGTTGCCGTCACCCGCTTGGGAGTTCAGTAATCAGATGCAGGCACAGCCTGAATAATTGTGTTCCCTGAGCAGGGGTTTTGCTTAAGGAGAGCCACAACTCTGGTGTTTGCATATTTTTACATTTTCAATTTTCATTTTGAATTTATTTACCCTTACTGAATATTCACACACAACTCCCAGGTCGGTATGAAGAAATGACTGCGTTCTTTAAGAAAAGATTCCTGAGAAGCCAGCAGGTCAGTCACAGCCTCAGAATTTCTGAGAAATCCCTCATTTGACTTTCATATCACTGGACACCAGCAGACTCAAAATGTACCAGCAGCTACCAGTTCCCTAGCAAGCTGTGTCATTTCTTTACCACATAATTCATGTCTGCGTTTTCACACGCAAAGCCCACACGGCATACTGAGCTGAAGGCAGAATCTGCATGGGTATCCCATGGGAATTTGGGATTGTCTGTCACATGACAAAGATCATCCTCCTACTTGAGAGTCTCCTCATTTGATTACTTTTGGCTTTGAGCAGCTGACTTGATTTTCATGCCATTTAAGCTTTCAGGGCTCTGGGCAGGAGATGACAGCTAAAATCTGATCACCTCTCTAAAGCAACAGAGCACCAGCCTGCCTTCTCCTGTTCCTACAAAGCAATTTCAGTTCAAAAGGATTCCCTGCTTCTCCCTACCCATCCTGTAGCCCCTATTTCTGAGCAACCGCAGGCTGCCTCAAGTTCCTCAAAATTGAGAGTTTTAACGAAGAGCTTTTCCAGTTTGGGCTAAAACAGTTTTAAGCCAGTGGCTTTTTGTTCAGGAAGATATGACTTGCCTTTGAAAAGAAACACAAGGCCAAGTGACTGAGCCAGCTACATCCCCACCCCAAAATTGCCAGAAGAAAGAAAAACGTAACCGCAGAAGTTGCTCTACGTCTTCAGCCTGCTGAGCAAGATTCCTTTTTGTGTGTCCAACCTATTTTTCTAAGGGCAGTTCCGCATTCTCAGCTATATTAAGATTTGTTGTTACTTAAAAAAAAAATTAATCTCGCCTCCCAAGATTCAACATAAAGACAGCACTTAAAAATAGAGCACTGTCAAGCCTGAGCACCTACAAACATGAGTCAAGCCCTCAAAAGTTAAGCAGATTTTCTTTAAAACTGAGATTTCTAGAAGGATTAGAAACTCGTTCTGAAGTTATTTTGCTTACTTAGCAGTTAAGCCTTTAGCCTATATTTGAATTGAATTTCCAGGTTTTTCTCTCCAAAGCCAGGCTTGCTTTTTTTATTGTTACAATGAAAGTCAAGATTCTCTTCAGAACAAATGACTGCAATAGCAGGGTTCCAGATAAAACACCAAACAGCATGAAACCTGTGAGTTGGTACGAGCTGCTAACCCACACCCACCCCCAACCTGACACCCACCTCACCACACTACAGACCCTCCTCCACCCACCGCCACATTGGGTTTCCTGCAGCCTTTGGGGCAGATGAGCAGCAACCCAGCCACATGCAATGAAAGACTGAAGGCAGAAGGACTGAAGCACCTCCTCCTGGATCACGCTGGAAGTCAGCGTGGGAAGGAGCCAGACTTCATGACTGCCTGGTTTGCTTTAACCGCCCGACCACTCGTGCCCCTCCTCACCTACCTCAGGAGAAACACACCATGCCTATATTCAAATGTACAAGAAACAATCTTCCATTTTAATAAAGCAGAAGAGAAACAGGACAATTAATCCAGCAGCTCTGCTGCGTGCCCTCAAGGAAGGGCAGCAGAGACAGCCAAGTTCTTTCCACGCAGCACCTTTTCCTAACAAGATCTGCCTTTCAAACAAACCAGGAAAAACAGGCATAATTAAAGGGTAATCAGAGTGCTGCAGGAACCTTGCTGTCAGCGAGATGAAAGATGCCTTTTTTAAATGAAGGCTTGCATACCCAGACCTCTCCACCTCCGTTTATCTTGGACGCTCTGCTCTTTTGTCACACAAAAAGCATCACCAGTTTTGATCAGTCCAAAGGCTACATATGCAGCAGCTTTAGGTGAAGTGTCACCTTGTACAGCCTCTTCTGACTCACTGCCAAGGAACCGTATGTAGGTTCACAGCCACGATCTTGGATGAGCGTTAGCACACCGTAAGCTCTGGTCAGTCCCCAGCAAACACAGCCATGGGTAAGACTTTAATGGCCACAGAACAGATGCCCCCCCAGTCAGTCTCATACATCCTTCTGCATAAGGCACTACAGAGATGGACTCAGGACTATTGCAGCCTGACTACCTTGCTCCACGTGGCTTTCATTTCAACAGAAGGCAGGTAAATTGAACTCACCTCTTCCTATTTATGCTCCATTACACTGTTGTACCCAGAGAACAAAGACACTGCTTGACAATCCAAATCCACTGGGTGGGTTTTTTTTTTCCTCTATTAAGACTTCAGAAAAGCTTTAGCTCTTTTTCTAGCACCCGTAGGCAAAAGCCTCTCGTTTTTATGTGCCATTCAACTGAAAGCTGTCAGGATACTTTTGATTTTGGATGACTGTGCATGTAGAGAAGAGTTTGGAGCCTACTACGCAACAACCAGGGACAGGTTAAACTGCAATTTTTTTCCAGGGAATGCAGTTAGATATTGTTTTTCTTGACCATGGCCAAGTAATTTCAGTGTCCTGCCTAAGACTCAGCAGGCAAAGAGATTCCAGTGCATCTTGGGACCATTCCCCAACACAAAGGCAGCGCCTCGCCTGTGGACAGATCACCACGCATCATACTCACACATCAGCCCAACCCACACACATTCCTTGTGGAACAGGACCCACTCCACTTATGCCATGTCTCGCTTTGCTTTCCTGTGGAGCAGCAATGCCATTCCTGTGGTCTCTGCCTGGGGAGGGCAGCAGTCACTGCACAGCTGACATCATTATTTTCACTTTTTGCAGGATAAAGGGTCATAGAAACCCTCAAACTGACAGAAAGAGGACCCTTTGAAGCTACAACAGCACATTAAAAACCAGAGGAACAAACAAGGTAAAGGATCAGTTAGACCTAAATAGAAGGACTTGAGTATGGGCTAGAGGACACAAACTCCAGCCTCTGCCACGTGCACAGACTCCCTCAGAGAACCCAAATGTGCACCAGCCAACATGAGCTTCACAGTTTTGGCAACACCAGGACACAGCAGCTCCTCATCCCATCTGCCAGCAGGAATTCTGGGAATGTCAATGCAAAGCCCAGCAGCCACCAGGTTGCTTGGCCTCTCCACAGATGCATGTGCAATTCAGGGGTATGCAGCTAAATTGGTGACAGCACTTTTTGCTCGTTAGCCAAAGGAGCAGCCCTAGGCCCAGATTCCACAGACGACTCATTTATCAGCCCTCCACTAACAACAAATTACCCAGAAGCTCAAACGTTTTTATTGAAGTGCTGACAGCTGAAAGCATGTGGTTTCTCTAGGGCTTGGACAAATATAAACATAAAAGAGAAAATAAAGGGTCTTCTCTAAAGATTTGTCCACATGAATGTGTACAAGATAGGCCTTAACACATTTTATCTGTGCTGCGAGCTGGCTGGATGTGAACCACCTCCAGCTCAAAAGCCTTACAAGTTACACCAGAGCAGCTCCAAGCCCTTCTGAGAGGCAGAGCTGGCAGGCTGGGCACTGCACTGCATTAACGTCACTGTCTGGCTTCCAGGACTGGCGCTGGGTCCCAGCCAGGCAGCTGGGAGTGCAGGCAGGGCAAGCACAGGTTTGCCTGCACACATCCGCCACGGCACATCCTGAGAGAGCCGTGCTGGGAAGGCTGCTCTGTCTTTAAAAGGAGGAAGGAAAAAAAACACCTTGGTGCAGATCATCTGAGAGGTGGCTAATCTGACTGCTCTCACATTCGTTTCTTCACCTCCCACGTGCACCACAGGTTTTGCATCAGCAGGAGGTGGGCCAGGAAAGAGATAGAAAAATTGGGCAACTCATGCACCTGTGGGCTCCCCCAGCCACCTCCTGCCTTTGGGATCGGATGCTCCAAATAAGGCTTGTCTGGCAGATGTGCGACAGGGCCGCATCCGTTCCAGCTCTGCTCAGCCAGACCCAGTATCCTCCTGCTCACAGCCCTGAGGGAGTTAGTTTGCATTCAAGCCTACCAAGCCCAATTTGGGTGACTGACATAAAACACATGGTGGGTCCCACACCACGCTAAGGAATGCTGAGTGGGAAATATGACCCAGACTTGGATAAGAGAACATCCTCCTAGCAAGTTTACTCCATCAAAAAACTGAAAATGAATGGTAATGAAAGGAAAATATATATTCCTGCTCACAAAGAGCAACACAGATTGTTATTCCAACCTGTTCTGAGGCAAGGAAACACAGGAACATCTGTGGGAAACACGTGGGAAAGCCAGGGATAGAGATTCCCAGTCCTACCAATGCTTCCTCACACCCTGCACTCTGATAAGATAAAGGTGTGGGGCCAGGTGTCAGCTTTTGTTCAGTTTGTTGGAAAGTAAAAGCAGCAGCAGTCTGGCAAAAAAATTGGCAGTGTTAGAAAAAACAAAACCACAACCCAAACCAACCAAAAAAATAACCTCAACAAGAAACCCAAAACAAACAACCCAACACACAGGCCACCACAGGAAAGAATTGCATCTACTGAGGCACAAAGATGTCTGGAAAGCAAGCATTACTCTCAGGTATGAAGTGAAGGGAGTAAAAAAGGAACCTCCCAGTTCTCTCTGCAGAAGAGCTAGCTACAGGAAGGTTTTTCTTCCAGCGTTAGGGAACACATTGTGAGCTCTGCAGTTGGTTGGAAGACCAGAAGGACGGTAGAGTTTGGGACACTACGTTTTGAAGAAAAGCTGTGTGTTAAAAACAGCTTCTAATTTGCAACAATTAAAATCAAGGGCAACACATGCTTGTTCTTAAGCAAACCCAGGACAGAGGAGGGAGAGGCCTGCCTTAAGAGGCAGGTAAGCAATATGAGTTTCCTATGTCGCTGCTCCGAAGGCTGTGTGTACTTGTGCCTCAAAGTTACTTGTGGTCTGCAGCCTTGGCTTCAAACCAATCTCTTCCCTTTAAGTATGTTTGACTCATCACATTTCATAGTTTCATTTCCAACTAGCCAAACCTGTACCTCCTCAATGCTGCTGAAGGTGGCAACACCTTCTTTAATGAGGCACATGACTGCTGTTTCATTACAATGGCATTCATATAAATGCATACAATATTCATCAATCAAAAAGTTGAAATTCTCCTTGCAGTGAACACCAAGAAAGGATTATACTAGAATAAACACTTTAAATCAGTGGTGTACACTGCAGCCTTACTTCGAGTTGCAGCAAGAGATCCACCTTCTCCAAAAATTGAGCTCATCTGAGAAATCCTGCCCAAGAGCTGCAGTCAGCACAAAAGACCTCCCAGAAGACCACCCTTGTTGCCAAATCTGCTATTTCAAAAGGGCAACTCAAATTAGCCTCAAAATACTTCAATATAGGACCCTTTCACTTTTCTTGGGGGACAGGGAAGGGGAGAAACAAACCACCAAATTCCTCTGTCATTCAGGGTATCACTTAAGAGATACCATAGCACCTTCCCTTTGGTGGAAAGGCACCAAAAATTCTACTGCAGTAGTTCCCAGCAATAAACGCCCTGCTACACCCTTGTTACAAATCCCTTTTTAGTAGAAAGGGTCTTTTCACACACAGCATCTGGCTTACAATGCCTTTCTCTGAGGGAAGGAGTGGGAGGACAATAGAGTCCTTAATGTGCAGCGACATCATTTTTGGCTCCAGTCCCACCTAAAGCAAGACCAGCAGGCAGAAGACCTCTACAGGGGCCCTTCTCTGGGAGTTGCCAGAAGTAAAGCTACATTTCAGAAGGGACCTGTTGGCAAGTGTGGAAGGGGTGCCCCAGCACAACAGGAGAGGTCTTTGCATCGTTATGACTAAACAAACGGAGGGAAGAGGCCCTTACCATCACTACACAGGCAATTCCTTGCCCTGCTCTGACCAGAGGCCCCAACCCTCCTGCTCCACCAGGTAGGACCTCAGACAGGACGGGAACAAAGCAGGATCCAGCAGAGCCAGTCAACCCTGGGGAAACCGATCTGTCCAGATTGTTCAACTGCCACTGACCTGAGAGCAGGCCATGTCCCCAGGCTGAAGTTAAGGGATAGCGAGCTTGCTTCACAGCCTAACGGGTAACACTGAGGTAACAGGACAGTGGCCAACATTAGGAATGAAGTAGCAGGAAACACTCAAGAAACGTGCAGCAATTCTCATTAAAAGACATCAACGGGTACCAAGCAAGAGAACAACAACCAGGCATGCTGGGCAGACCTGGGAAGAGATGGCTCCTGGTCTCAAAAATTCATGACCCAAACCTATAAACGCTTCTCTTGATTGACATACAGACATCAGAGACAAAGGGCTGCAAGGACAGCATTCCACTTCCCTGCCTTTAAAATCCCCTAATTTTAAAGATGGCCAAGCCTACTCAGTCAGTGAGGGGCAGGCACCTTCAGAGAAAGTATCCCAGCTCTAGACACCTTGTCCCTAATGAAGTCATAGAAGCAAAAGATGATTAGCTTGTGTTCAGACATCTAAAAGCTTCTTTGCAGGAGAACCCCACCTCAACCGTCTGCCTAACAGAGGCATACAGGACAGGGTGGAAAACTGTTTGAAGTCTCCACATGAGCCCCAGGGTAACTCCAGCATTACCTGTTGCATGTATCAGCTACACATCAGACTCATCGGATCACACTTCCACCCAGCCAGAATGGCTCCTCATCAAGTAGCTATGTTTCCTAAATATCCCATTCAACCTAGTAGTTCATCAACTAATGTGCCAGTTCCCCAACTCACCCTTTCTTCTCACAAAGCACGATTATCTCCTTATCTAACTGTTTCCCTCCCCAGCCTGTCAGGTGGTGAGGTCACACCTCATCTCTTACACAGATGCCTGGAAGCCCACCCAAACCACTGCTTCCAGAGTCTGCAGTCTTCTGTCAATCTTCCTAACACTTACCTCACTCCCCTTGCTATCTCAAGAGCACCACTCCAAGGCAGCCTGTCTCTCCCACTCCAAGCCCGGGCCTTCCTTCCCACCCATGGCTCCCTTCCCTGTCTCAGGGCAAGGAAGGCTTTAGATCCCAGGCCCTTTTCCACCTTGAGCACAATGTTGCAAAGGTCAGAAGATACTAACCCACCCCTCTTCTATATAGCAGCCACTTCTAGCAACTCCTGTGATGTCCCAAAGCAACAGAAGAGGGCAGAGAGGAGCTGCCAGAAAGAAGCATAAAGCATTTACTCGAAACCCATGGACATTGTGTGGTCCCAGAGCGTGAAGTGCCCTTCATGCATGAAATGCTCCTGGTTTCTACACAAATGGGCTCACAAACAGCACACCGAGGCAGCCTGCTGCACGACGACCCCATCTGTGCACAGCCAGACCCGACTGCTGCACCCGGCATCACCCTCAGCTGTCCCAGCACAACCCAACTGTAATACTGGTTGCTGAGGGCAACTCTGCAGCTGCAAAATCCACACATTTTCCATGCAGAAGGGTGAGTAGATGACTCGTATTGCCTGAAGACAGTGTTTCTTCACCGGAAAGCTGTATTTTACAGCATCCCCAGAGTGCCCCATGGGGACTGGCAAAGCTCTCTCAGGCAGGTGGCACCTTCCTGCACAAAGCAGCAGAGCCCTGGTACTTGTACATCCCCACAGCAAGGTCAAGTACCTGGTTCAACTGCTAGGGACAGCTTGCTATCACAGCTACTTCTCCCTTAATGAGACACACCGAGCCCTGGGGGCCTAAGTGGGCAATTAACACCAAAAATCCCACTTGCAGAGCCTCATCACCTCCCCTTTGACACCTCTGCACAGGACCAAATCATTCCCACGGCAAACTGGGAGCAGAAGAAAGAGGATAATGGGAGAAGCAGCAACCCCAGAAGAACCATTTGGCTCTGGTCCAGGTAACTGGAGGACTCAGGAAGCAAGTTTCTAATAACCAAGGCTTGCTGGCTGGTTAAACGTATCATCTATGCAACACTGCTGCTGTTATTAACCTCAAGACTATGTATTTATTACTACCGAAGACTTTCTGTGGCATCAGAAACCTAGCTGTCTATTCCCTGCTCTCTTCTTGAAATATGTTGGGGGGAAGGGAGAAGGGAAAAAAAAGGGAGAGAGCATGCAAGGTAAATGAACCATGCAATAAAATTGTTGAAATTGGCTCAGGCATCTCCTGATAAGATCACAGGAGTTGAGAAAGAACTGCAGCTCTACTGGTGAGAAATCCAACCATTGACAAAACGCATCCACTCCAGGAAAAGAACTCAAGTTAAACAGACACTTCAGCACACAGAGCACTTGCTAAAAACACCAGTTCTTTGAAAACTGAAGTTCAGAGTATTTTTGCCCAAATGCAATACCAATCCCAGGAGCCAAGGCTGTACTCTTGCTGTCACCAGTCCTCAATCCACTGCTCACTAAGAGATTCACACAGAATGTGACTCCAGAGGTAAGTTTGCTAGAGATAAAGTGAGTCTTGGTCATGCCTCCCAGCGCACCCCTATCCCATGAAGTTCAGCCCCGAGCTGAAATACCACTTTGAGGGTCCTTAGACCTTTCCAAGTTGCTATAATCAGTTTCATTCCAGACCTACGCTCACTGAAGCTACTCATTCAGGGGTCTGCAGAGCACCTGGACAATAACCACCTGCACCAGTTTTACAGGGCTGGTCTCTCTCCTGGTAGAAGGGGTGGCTTTCCTTGGGACAGCCACATGGTTCTCAGCACCAGCTGTAAGCCCTGCTCCTGGGTTCACAGCCTGTCCCTGCAGCTGTAGAGCTTCAGAGTATTTCGGACTCCTTAGGGACCTGAAATCACAGCTCTGTGTGATCCACCCCTGCACACAGATCTAAGACCTTGAGTACCTCACAGACACAAGTTACCAGAGTTCCTTGAACAGGAAAATGTCAGACTGGCTACGGCAGGAAGATACCACTTTGGGAATGCTTACTGCCTCTTTTTGACAGCCCTTCTGAAGTTTCATCTGTTTACTATGTAAACAAGGTGCTTCATGCTTCAAAAAATTCACATCCAGCTTTTAGCATCCTCCAGCAGGTAAGGTGCTCCCTGCCACCCCCCTCAAACCAGCCAACACCAAAGCCAGCTGGATGTGGTGAACAAGGAAGCCCGGCACCCAACACCAGCCTCAGAAGAAACGTCACACATGCACTTATTGTCATCAGCAGCACACACAGCTCCTAGCCAAGTGCCCCAAACTTCCCACGGAGCTGAAATCCAACAGCAGCTCCCACACAACCTCTCCCAGTCTCTCATCTCCGAAGCCCTTGTGCAACAGAGAGCAAGGATCACGGTGACAGCGAGCTCTGCACAGTGCCACAGACCCTTGTGCCTGCTGCAGAGCACAGTGGGGCACAGAGCTGCAGAGACAGGCCTTTGCATTCTCTGCCGAGAGCTCCTGTGTCCCCCAAGCTAGGCTCTCCCTAGACACGGCACACTGCAGCCACCAGTACTTTTCCCCAAGACGGTGGCGACTAGCACATAATATACAATCTATAGCCAACCTCCAAAACCAGAAGGAAACCGGTCCCAATTTTTAACAGGAACCCAGGCAGGAACAAAACTCTGAAGAAAACACCTGCGCATTGACTCCAGCAATAAACCAGTGGGAAATGCCTTTGGAACAGAGGAGAGTTTGCCTCTGTCCTGCTGCCCTGGCACCCAGAAAATACATGTCTTTTGAAAAAGCTGGAACAGTTTCAAATAGCTACACTTCACTACTAGCTATAGGGAAGCTGCCATACTTACAGCCCTACTGTAGTACCCACAGCTCTGAAAAAAGAGCAAACCAGAGGTCACCAGGAGGCTGCTCTAACTTGAAATAGGTCACTGGGTGTTGGGCTCCATGGTTTCAGCAATACATGCTTGGGAAGCTGAACAGCACCAGCTGCTCTCCTGCCTGCTAATAGCAATCCCATTGCCACAGGTTTAACCCCCNCAGGATCCTCCAAAAAGACCACGCTCCCTGCCAAGCCCAGCTAAGCTCCATCACACCTCCTGCACCACTTCATCTGTGCTTCCTTTTGTCAGTACTTGTCTGTCAGGTAGGCAGTTCTGCCAAGAACCTTAAAGCAGTTGCAAAGCTCTCCTCGGTTGCACATGCAAACCCTCTTAAGAAATAGCCAGAAGGTTTTGCCTAATGTAAGAGCGTAAACAAACTTGTTACATGCTAATCACCAGGTAGGCCACACACCCTTCCCCTCCCCCAGCCCCAGAATCTGCTAAAAGGACAGGAAATAAAATCATGGTCACATACCTTCGCTTCCTCATTGATGTCCCAAGTGAAGGATATGGCATTGTACGCAATCTCCTCGATGTTACTGATGGTGTTGAAGCTCTCCTTGTAGTCAGCTGTTAGAAAGAAGGATGCATGAGGGAGAGGAAGAGGCAATACCATCTGGAGTCCTTAATCACACAGAGCAGACAGAAACTGCAACTGCTCAGCAAGCCCTTGGGGGCAAAGGAAGTTGAACTGTATTTAAGAACGGATCATTAAAATGGCTGGAAATAGTTCTCATGCAAAAACAAAGGGACAAACAAGAGGGAGGAGGAAAACGGGACCCAGCAGAAGTTGCAAACTGGAAGCTCCATTCAAGCAGGCAGGCGGCCCAAGTATCGCACGTCCCGCCAGCTGCTGTGTGCGGGAAACCCTGCCCTGTGCAGCAAGGGCATAAGCTCTCAATAAACTCCTTCCATAACAAACAGATTTGCATGCGCGTCTGCCTCGAGTGCCAAGTGATTAATCCCTGCTTTTATTCACAGAAGGAAGGGACGAGGAGTACAACCCAGCTTTCAGCCAGAGCAGGCTGGAAGCCAGCCAGCCCCAGCCTTGTCTGGAGGCAAGTGGAAATTTGCAGTGTTTTCTTTTTAACATGTACCAAAGACCAGTTGTGAGCAAAGCTGTGAGAAGGAGGATCATTCCTACAAGAATCTTGCCCTTTGAAGAAACATAGTATTTAGGACAGCCACAGAGTCTATAAGCTGCCATTTACCTACAAGCACCAGGATATGCCAAAGCACCTGTAGTTTGGAAGCTTACCAACCAAACTCCTCCAAAAATCCACCTCTTTTCAGTTCTAAAACCTACAGCATTAGCTCCAATCAATCAAAAGCTCTCGCTAGGTTTTCAGCAAAGCTATGGATGGCAGAGCACATGATCCAAAGTTTCCTTAAGATAACAAAGCTTTAGCAGAAAAGTCAAACCTTGCCAAGGAATTGGGTTTGGAGTTTGACATCAGCAACGAGAGTGTTCCTTACCTATGTCAATGCATCTTTGTTTGGCTGTGTGCTGCCTAGAGTGCCAGTACTTCCAGTGCCTGAGCTGATCTTCTCTTGTTTTGTCTTCAGCAAACACGACCATGATGACACTCTGAAAGGAGAGGGGGTAAGATTTAAAAAAAAAACAATAAAATGCAAATAGGTGCAAAAGAAAAGGCCAGAGAGTTCGTTTGTTTTGGAAGTTCTCCTTGGTATCAGGTTTTCTGCTTTAGGCTTTCCCACCTGACGCATCACAGCGTAGCTGGCACACTGCTGCCAAACAGGAAGGCAGCGAGCAGCATTTTCTGGGTCATAAACAGAGATGAGCAGAACTGCTCTCCTAACTGGAGTTCAAGAATCTCATTCCAGGTGTTGCATCACCTTTACACAAGTGCTGACACCACTTCTTAACAGACTGAGCCAGGATGGGTTGGTCTGGAAGTAGGTGGACAGCAAAGGAATGAACGTTGACGTAAGAGAGCAGGTAAGCTGGCCTTAGTGCTGATGTTCTGGTTTAGATTGCTGCACTTGGAGAGTTTAAGGCTACCACTGTACACACCCTCTTTCCCAAGAAACCACAAGAGCTGTCACTCACTCGGACTTTACTGATGGGGTGATGGATTCCTTCACTGCTGCTGACTTCTTTCAGAGTGATGGGGTAGAATTGACCTTTATTCAGGTAAGTCATTGTGCTGTCCCCAGGCTTCTGTCGGAGGGACTTGGAGGCTTCCAGAGTGTATTCAAAGTTATTCCTATGGAGTGAAGAGGGCAGTGACTGCTAAGGCATTTTCCTGGAAAGCTGATTAAATGTTCCACATTTAATCTGGAGAAATTCCAAAGTTGTTAGTTGACTCACTAAGCCATCAACAGGCAAGGAAGTTGGAAAACAGGATGAGCCCCTTTTTCAATCATTTCCTTCATGAATGAACATTTAAGAGAAGTTCTTGGCAAGCTAAATCCCAAGACACATCAGCAGGCAAGACTAGAAGCTCCCTACTTGGGCTGAGAGCAGCAAGCTGCTCTCATGGCACAGAAAAGTATCTGTGAGCAGTTAAATTCAAAAGCCATAAGACATTCAGTGGCCACAATCTTCTCTTCCCTCTTGGTCAGCTGCAACTAACCAAACACCTAGTTTATCCCCTCTTAGAGCTCAGATGAGTTTCATGTTTCCTATTTCTACTGTAGATTTCCAGCAAGGAGAGAGCAAGACCAAGGGACCAGAGAGATGGACACAGAAGGAAGCCAACTCCGAGACCACCGCAGAGCTGACAAAGCACTGCATCTTCCCATGAGGTGGGGAGCTGGTCCAAGGACAGCAATGGAAACCAGGTGGTATTTCCAACCCACAGGAAGTTTTCCTTAAAAATACAGGTAGGATTTCCAACTGTGAAACTCAAGTGAGCAGGCAACCTTTGTGGTTTTGAGATCCACAGCCCGCCTGGTGCCTGACAGAGATGGTGCAGAAGGGAGCGAGCTGTACTACTTGCTCACAGGCGAGCTAACTGTAAGAGAACAGGAGGACACAGGCAAACGGGGGTCTTAAAGCATTACCCAGAAATGCTGTCAAAAACATAATCTTCTGAATTCATGTTGGCCATCCGCAGATTCAGTTCAGTAGGAAAGAAAACCTGGGGTAGACACAAAACAAAACAACCCAACAATTAACACAGCACCAACAAGAAAAGTCAAGATTAAACAGATACTCCTTACCACAGAAGTTCTGGCAGGCAAACTGATCATGAGATAACAACTAATTTTGGGTCTGAACAAACAGGACACTTAAGCAGAGCTTTAATTCAAAACTTTTGGGTGTCAACTAAGCGTAACATCTCACAAGCCTTCTGAGTCAGCTTAAGGCAGTATTGTAAAGCTTTCCCAAATCTCAAAGAAAGTGCACAGCTACAGAGCCCCCTGAGGTCTGGCTAAAAAAAAAAAAAGCAGCGATTACACAGTTGGTTTTATTTGATACCATAAAACGAAACCACATGGATTTTCATACAGGTTTAACTCTCACTCAAGACCCCTAAGTAAACCAACTGTTCTCTGTTCACACCACAGGTAAGGAAGCTTAAAGAGTCTCTTCGGTCCTGCAAAGAAAGGGACTGCCGAGTGCTGAACTCTTGCAAAGCCTAGCCTGGTGCTGCAGATCAAGATAAGCACTTCCACTCCCTGCAAGCCAAAGCTCTGTCACCAGCAAGGTTAGCTATTTGGTTCTGATGACAATTTCATGTTACGTAGCTTTCATTTACTAAATTACACTCATGCACCCTTCATTCCCAATTGACCAGACAGATTGCAGCCTCACGTCACCAGAACAGTTGAAGACAGAACTGGGTGTCTCCATCCATATCAAGAGGCACACACAGAGGCTGCCTCTCTGGGTACCTCTTGCACGCCCTCCTTGAAAGTCTCCGAGAAGGTGGAGTCCGGTGTTCGCCTCTGGGAGCTCTGAGGCTGGGTGCTGGAACTGAACTGGTCAGGATTGAGGTTCCTGTCGAAGACCACGACCCGCTCGGGGGGCTCGGGGTGGTAGACGCTCGGTGGGATGCCCACCGAAAAGCCGTGGGGCTGTGTCTCTGTTTTGATGGAATGGGTGGGCATCGTGGCGATCGAAACGGTGACCGTTGTGTCAGGGGTGGTCAGGTGGCCTCTCTTGTCCATGCCCATCTGGGGCGTGTGTGGAAGGACAATATTGAAAGGCACATTTTTCAGAACCTGGACTCTGTTTTCTCCAGCAGAGATGAGTGACTGTTCTGTCACATTCGGGATGCTGTTCCTTTAAAGGGCAAAGAAAAAGAAGTCATGCATAAATTATGCAGCTTATTTTCTCATTAAACAAGTGCTACAAATATTTCTCAGCCTTTTGGACAAGGACAGATGATACCTACTCTCCTCCTTGTACAGAACAGCTCTATCCTAACTGGAAAGCTAAGAAACTCATTCAGAAAAGAAACCTCACCCACTGTTAGCAACCCCACCTTGGAGATGAATTACCCTGGAGCAAAGGGTGAGGGTTCACAGCCCAGATCCTCACTGCCTGGAAGACAGCAGTTCAAACCCAAGCGCTTCAAGACTCTTCCCACCACCTGTCAGCACACACAGGGTCTGTGAAACTGCTCCTTGGTGGATGGAGAAGGACTGAGAGACCAAGGTTGCTGCTCCTCTGGCCTAGGACTCCAGACCACCTGAGAAGTGCTAACAGGCAAATTACACCCCTCTTTCATGCACAGACACCTGAGAAAATCCAAAGACTCCTGGGAGTGGTTTGCATAACTTCCCTCTCTACCACACTTATTTCTGCCAGGACACCACCGAGATCTGTGGCTGAGCTGACCTCGTAACTAGTAGCCACTAAGTCAGCTTGCTCTCTTTCTCCCTGCCCACAATGTGGTCCTGCCCTCTCCTTTGCACCAGTTTTGATGCTTCCCCATCCCCTTAGTGAGCCAGTTCAGCTTGTTCCACTGGCAGAAAGCTAGCTGCTTTTTTTTTCCTGCTAGGTTATGGGTCAGTAGAAGACCAGAGCTGGTACAAGGGGAGCAGTTGGAACACATGGCTGGGAACCAGACTGCTCTTCTTAACAAGAAGTGGTTTGATTGGCTCATCCAGACCACAAAACCTCTCCTTAGATCCTTAAAGCATTCTAGTCTGTCCAGAGGAAGAGGATGGTAGGAGTGGAAGCCTGGCTTGAATGAACCTCACATCTGTAATATTTACTTAATCAGTGTCATCTTCTGCTTGGGAGGCACAAGAGAGGGAGTGCAGGAAGAGGAAGAAAGGACCTTCAGTGAATACAAAAGTCGTCCACAAACAATACAAAACCAAAACTAAAATCACAAGCACTTTCAAGTGCATGAAGAAGCAATGCTGCTGATGCTTGAGAACAAAGTCAGCAGTGAGCAACAAAGGCAACACATGCAAAAATAAAAGGGTCACCAGTCACCTTCACAGCCTTGAGAAGGGGTGCCTGTGCTACCAGGCTCTGTCTGCTGTTTAGAAGAGCAGCTTCTGCTATGCTGATTATATGAAAAGCAGGTGGATGGTGATGAGAAGCAGTTTGGGCTTTAGCTCTCCACATTCCTGTTCCCATCCCAAGTTCCATCCAGGAATTCAGGGTACAGAATAAAAGCAAAGAGCTTCTCTCTTCCAGCACAACACTGCAGTGCAGCAAGTTACTTTCCTTCAGCAGCTTTGGTATTCTAGGAAGGGAAGAGAAGTAGACATGCAATAATCAAAATCAATACCTTTTGCTGTGGTCTTGGTCAGGATGCTCTACCTCTGGTTTAGCTGTCGAAGATCTCCTCTCCCTTGGAACCTAAGAAATACAAGACATACTATAGCTGCACTCTTTTCCCCATACAACAAAAAAAATTAGCTCCTAAAACAGCCATTTGGACAAATTAAGAAAGCATCGCTCCCTAATACCAATCCTTAACAGCATGGCAGCTTAACCCATGTTCACATAGCTGTGAGACACCAGGCCTGCTCCAGGTGATGCCCCACAGATCTCTACATGGCTGATCCAGCCAGCTGTGGCAGCCCTGGGCTCCTGCCAGCACAAGGCAAACTTGTGCCAAAACCTGTCTATCCTCATCCAGAGCACCAGCACCAGGGTGAACAGAACCAGGAGGAAGGTCCTCAAGGTTTGTGTTGGCAGTGCAGCTGTCAGGGCTCAGCGTGCTGGAAGAACTCAAGGCTTGTGAAAGGACACTGCTCTGCAGCCCCTTCCCCAGAAGCATCTGCTCAAAGATTACTTGAGGCCTACCTTTCTCCTTGGAGACAAGGGGCTTTAGGGAGGACCAGGGTCAGTGAGCATACTGGGATGCTACAGCTCACTCTGTACATGGCCACGTACAGCACAGTGGCTTAAACAGTATTAAATCTTTTTGAAAGGAAAGGTAACCACCAGTGCTCTGGATTTAATACACCTCAATACTCCTCCTGGTATTTTACAGCACGGACAGGATTTGCCCTGGAAACACCATAACACTGATCACACAAGCCACCTCCCCTACAGCCACACAGACACCATTTTCCTGGCTGTGCTGCAAGGCCAAAGCATGCAGGTGAAGGTGAATTCTCTCATCTGTGGCAGCTCTGTCACCCAGCACACACAGCCAGCACCCCAGTGACCCAAGCAGGTCTTGCCACCACTGGCACAAGCCTGTTGTGCTCAGGTCCCCTTGACCGTGCAAGTTCATGTAAGCTCCTCTGCAAACACACACGTGGTGCCCAGGACTTCTGTCACCCTCCACACATCTCCTGACTGAGCAAAGCAAACACACTGTGGTGTAAGGGGGAATAAAATCCCACCACCTTCCTTCGCTGAAGCCTGCTCAAACATTGCCTGCATCTGCCAGCTTGGGTGCAGTGTAAGGAACCACCATTACACTGCTAACTCGAAGGCTGATGGCATAGCTGTGTGAACAGTATGCTTTTCTAAACAGCCTCTGACTACAAACAAAGCCCTGGCTCCTCCACATAACCTGGAATCTCCAGTAATGCTAGAATGGTTGGATTTTCCACAGTAACCAGCAAAGTCTGGAGAACTTCTAGCCAGAGACTGCTAGGAGGCCACCACTAACCAAACACTGAAAAAAAGGGATCTTCCAAGCTGCATTTGGCCTTTAGTACTCCTAAACTCTGGATTTTGATTTGTCTCCATAAGGCCTTACTAGGCACAGCTGAGCTGTGAGGGTAGCCCATTACTCAAATGGAAGAAAACTCAAATGGTTTAATTTTGTTGGTTTTGGTTTTTGAGGGTTTTTTTTTAAATACAAAGTTGATCTTATTGGCTGCCACTAACATTGAAAAGGAGGGTGTATCAGAAATGCCTAATGGCACCCCTCTAACATCACTTTTTAACAGCCCTGAACAGATCTCTCAATCTCTAACCATTTTGTTTCACAAGTGCATGGCATACCTGTTCTTTCAATGATTTTTCTGTACACCTGCTGATACCCAAACATAAGAGGAAACCCTGAATTAGACATTAACATAGAGCAAATCCCTTCTGCTTTGCCAAGCATGAAAGATCAACATCAGCATTCGCTTTGTAAACTGCGGGTTTAGAAATCAAAATTGATTTTGTGGATTAAAATTGTTCTGGTGAAAGTGCTGGGGGTTTTTTTCCAGGAGCACAGCAAGTGCAGACTACAGAACAGAAAGCCAGTTCTTTCCTCACAAAACTAGCTGAGTAACATCAACACCAGGGAGCCTGTGGCATTTTGTCGTGTGAGCACAAAGTGCTAATCATATTAAGCACCACAAGAGTATTTTGATATGTAAGACGTGTTCAACTCTTAAAAGGACAAGCAAGGATTTCATATGCACAGAGCCTCTCCCCATGCTTGAAACACATACCAAGGCTGCTAATTGCACTCACTACTGTTAAAAGACACTAGCCAAAGTGTTGGGCATGCGAGCCAAGTCAGCCTCCTGGCCTCCCTGCACCATCAGCAAAGAGAAAACAGGCATCTCCACCCAGTGAGCCAGGCCGCATAACGCAGGTGTCCAACGTGAGCAGGACACCTCCCTGCCTGGAAATGCCATCTGGCCTCCACTGACATAGGCCAGAGAGAACTACCCTGGTACTTAGGGAAAAAAAAGCTCTGCAAAACACATCCCACACAAACATGAAGGTTATCTGTTTGACTGTATTCAAGTCACCTGGGTGCACCTAGGAAGGTGTGTATCTCCAAGAAGACTGTGAGCTCCAGGGAAAAAAATCCACAGTTGACAAAGGAATAACAGATTACAGCAGCAACTCTCGGGCAAGTACTTCTGCCCTGCACACCACCAAAAAAATCTGCAGTTATATATTAGTATCAGCTGAGCCTAAGGTAGCACATATGAACCCCAGCAAAGCCAATGGTCCCACCAGAAGAAGGATCATGTGATTAAAAGGGGATTTTTTTCCCCTCCATGACTATTTCTAGAATACATCCCCTGCTGCAGAACCTGGAGCCAAGAGTGTCAGCTGTGCTTTGCCACTACATGAAAATCCAGGGGAATCTTAGTTTACTGACCTAAAAATAAACAAATTTTCACAAAAAAGGGACATTGATTTTTTTTCCATTTAAGCCCCACATAGTTTAACATCCTTGTGATCTATTCACAGCGTCTGTAAAATCCTCCAGCAAATGACACCTTTCCTGCAGGTGGAATGAGAGCTCAGCCAGCTGCCAGAGCGTTCCCACAGCAATCTACCTTGTAGTAATCATAGAGTAGTCCCAGGGCTGCTGCGCTGTCTTCATCACCATTGATGCTCATCATAGCTTTAGTAGCTGCTGTAAGGGGATTTTCAAGAAAGGTCTTCCAGGCCTCATCTTCACTAGTGTACGGCCGTCTCTGGGAGTAGAGAGAGTCATTCTGAAGGACCAACACAGGTCTTTTACTTGAATCATAAAAAAAAAGAAGAGAAAGAAAAGCCACCTGTTAGAACACATGAAAAACATTCCTAAAGCTCTTGAAAATTAGCTGCCCCAGTTTCACAGGATTCATACTCTGATTCAGTGCACTGCAAGGATTAGTCAACACAAAAAGCCCAGAAATCTAATTCTGATCTCGCTCACGGTCAACATAAATCAGGGTTAATTTGACTAAACTCAGCTGGATTACACCAGCCTATGTAAAAAACACAAAGATGTCCAAGAGCACCAGAGACCCGCTCACAGTCTGAATCCAACCCAGAAAAAAACCATGTTACACACTCTTACTAGTCTACCACGTACAAAACCTCTAGCCCACCCTAGGTAACACCACCGAGCCACAACTTCCTCAAGTTCCCATGTAGGACTAGAAAATGTGGATTAACAAAACACCTCTTTCCCCCAGACCTTTCAGAGGGTGTCTTCCCGCTCAGTGTGTATCTAAAAACACCACCTAGAAGTTGCCCATTAGTTGCAGATTGCACAGGAAAATTGGTCAAAGGGATCTCAAATCAATTTGGCAGTAAGTATTTTCATTCCTCTTGTCAGAAAGGCATACTACCCAGTTACTGCTGAAATAATCCATGGCACTAGTTTGAAACACCCTCAACAGAGGATTGTGGGGGCAGACAGACAACTGGAGGTTTCCCCTTTATGCTGGCATATAAAAAACACAATAGTATTTTCTCTGTACATTTTGAGACTGCTGGGAACAATACAAATTGGACCTTCTGCCCACAGGTGAAAGTGGGACATCTGCAGAAAATGCTGTCCTACCAGTTTAGGCAGCTCCATAGACCTTGGTTCTGTTGGTAAACTATATGCTTCATCTTTCCAGTCAGCTCAACCTAATGCTGTTTAAATCTGACTTTTAAAACAGCTCACAGTTTTCTTTACAAGCCAAACATTAGTTTCCCACAGGTTGGCAGGAAGAGCAGGGAGGCTTTTTTATTTTCTTAATCCCAAAGTTAGCATTTTTAACAAATTGGTAATACTTTAAAATAAATAATTATTTGAAAAAGCTTCAAAACCAACAAAAAACCCCCAAACACCCCCTCACCAATAGATGAGTCTTTTTATCTGTTTGTCCAGATGCATTCAGAGGCTGAAATATACTACAAAAAGTTGTGAAATGCAAAGTTGTGAAATACTCCAGCGGCCGCAATCAGCTTAACAGTATCCTACATTTATCACCACCTTCTACCAAAAAGATTGCAAAGCACTTCGCAAATGACGCGTTCGATCCTTTATCAGTTACACAAGGAGCCTCTCGGTGGGACAGCCTGGCTGAGCCCAAGACACCTGAAGCCAGTGGGAGTTTCCAGGACTTGTAAAAGCACTTTGCAGCTATAAATCTGTATAATATAGCTGGAAAAAAGCAAACAAAAGGAGAGCGCTCTCGCACCCAGACCTTTCTTCAGGGTCTTTGCACGTATGTGTGTGCACACTGATGCAGATGCCTCTGCATCAAAGACTTCTATCTTCTATCAAAGACTGCACGGCAGAAGATAAAGCAAAATTTTCTTTAGGGACATGGTTTAGTGCAACGTGATAGAAGAAGCCTCGAATATCCATGGCGAACGGGTAAATTCTCAAGATAAAGTGACTTGTAAAGCAAAAGGCAACTCAAGTAACCTGGGTGCAGCTCCCTTGATCCATGCCTGCCAAGCTGAAGGGCCAGGTCTCAGAATACACTGATTTGTAAAGGACCCATGAAGATCATTGAATCCAACTCGGGTCAGCCTTGCTGGGAGTCAGGAGACCACTAAGCCGATTCCCACCAGCCACACAGTGCCCACACGGAAAGGAGGGGCCAAGAGAATACAAGATACAGAGAACTAAAGCAGCCGCTAACCAGAAACGTGGCAAACGCAAATCTGACCTATTTCTGTGCGGTTTGTCATTGCAACACTTAAATGTAATGCACGCTGCCTACAGGTAACCTACACCCCTAAAAGCAACGTAGAAATAGCTACTGCAGAATTACCCAGAGAAGCCCAGGGCTCTGCGGTAACCCAATCCCTTAACAGAGCCACGGCTTCTTTCAGAACAACATCAACGCGTTCAAAAGCGAAGGCAAACATTTATTTTTAAGTTTAACGCTTAGAGATCACTGGGTCTGCTCACAAAGTAGCAGACGTGTCCAATAAAGGCTGGAAACGAGCGTCCTGTGGCAGTTTTAGGAACTCCTAAAGTTCATTTTCTCTGTGCCCGGAGCAGAGGGCTATCATCGCAGAAGGCGGATGCTCCCTCGTTGCTTTGCTTGATCCTACAGCGTTCTGAGCTGAGATCGGGGAAACCATTCCTACCCGTAATCCGCCCCGTCCCCCTCTCAAAGCGCAGTTTAACGCCGAGCGCTTGGAGATCCTCAGCCCCCGTGTGCCCGCGCCCAGCACGCTGAGGCGGCGGAGGCGGCTTCTCCCCTCCTTCCCCCCTTCGCCGGCTCCTGCGTGCCCGAAAAGCGAACTGCGCTTAACGAGACGCTTAGTTGGCGAGACGATAGCAGTTACTGAAGGCAAAAAAAGAGAAAAACCTCCTAAAAATCCTAATCGCAGGGTGAAGCCAGCGAGCTGCTGCATCGGAGCCCCTCTGCCTAGGGAGCGGGGTACTGGAAGAGCCCCGCCGCCCTCACCAAAAGCGCTCTGGTTTCGGCAGGAGACGAGCGCACTTGAGTCACGGGTCACTCGAAGCGCAGTAACTTCACAAGCGGCTCTTCGTACCGCCCCAGAGTGACCCCGATCTCCTCGGGGCGCCCGCGGCCACCGTCCCCAGGCGGACGCAGCCACAGGCGCGGAGCCCAGCCCGGGACGACGGGCGCCCGCGGGAAGGAGGAGTCCCTCCCGGCGCTCTCCGCCGCCGAGCTCCAGTGGACACATCGCACGCTCAGCTTTCCCCCCGAGCCGCCGGTTTCGCGCGGTACGAGGCCGCCGCGGCAAAGAGCCCGACGGAGGAGGGGGGCCGTGCGCCGGCCGACCACCTTCCCTTACCTTCCGAAATCCACCTTGCCGGAGGGGTGCGCCTCGTAGAAATCCATGGGGGCCGCTCCGGCCGCCGGGAAGCGGCGCGGGGCTCCGGCGGGGGCACAGCCCGGCCGCTGCGGCTCGGCCCG
>VZTU01008518.1:85849-146306 GCA_013400835.1 Zapornia atra | reverse complement strand
AGGGCGGGGGGGGGGCGAGCGGAGAGTGCAGCGCGCAGCCCGCCGCACCGACGAGTTTTGTCGGCTTTTCTCGCCTGCTCAGGTGGCTCCCGCAGCCGCAGGTGGACGGGCGCCGCGCGGCGCCTCCCATTGGCTGTCACGGACCACGGGGCGGAGCCGCCGCGCCTCCATTGGGCGGCTGGGCGGGGAGAGGCGGTGCCGGAGGCCGTGCGGGCTCCGCGGGGGACGGGGGCGCCGCCGCCGCTGAGGCAGCGCTGAGGCAGCGCTGGGGCGACCGCCGGGTCTCAGGCTACGGGCGATCCCAGCCGCGGGCGATCTGAGCCGCAGCCCCCTCGGTACAACTCGAGTTGTAAAAAGCAAGCAAAAGACGAGTAAAACTTGGTGGGGAAAACGCTCCTCCGCGGCGGGGGCGTCCCTGGCGCCGCNCCCCCTTTCCCCCCGACTTCACCTTTCTCCGCACGCCCGGCGTTCGTGGAGATCGAGAGCCGCAGCCGCACCGGAGCCCCCAGCCTGCTCCTCCAGCCACCATGCGAGGCGTCCCGCCTCCCGGGGCTCGGCCGTGGGCCGGGACTCACGGCAGGGTACGCGGGAAGTGCCCTGGGAGCCTTGCTGCGTTAAAAACGCGTTTCCCTTTTCCCGTATCACCTCATCCCTTTTTCCTGCACCAGCTCCCTTTTAAGGGAAGTCTGGAAAGGGCGCAAGGCGCGTTAAACCGCGCGAGCCCTGCGCCGGCTGCCCAAGCACCGTGGATCACAGCATCGTTACGTGCCTCGGGTGGGCCCGGGTTCGGAGGGACAGGGGGGGTTGCGCTGGGAATACACCTCATTCCTCTGGTTTAACAGCAGCGGCATCGCTGATCCATCGGATATACCCAAAGTGGCACGCATGGATTCAGATCAGAAAGATCTTAAGTTTCTCCTTGAGAAATAGGGGTGGGAGGCGGCTTGTTTAAGTAACAAGTTGAATCGAACCCATACGGCAACAATGCTATCCGTCATGTGTCAAGATGCTTCAGATAGCTACTGCAGTTTGAAAGTATGCACGCTAATAAGAGGTCTCTCCTTCTAGGTCAAAATCTCTTCCCTGTTTGTACAGGATATACTCCAATGCAAAAGTATAGAAGGACAATTCAAGCAGCCAGCCGAGGGAACTACGAAACTAAAGGGAAGAAACTTTCACTAAGGGTCTAATCCTGGAAATTGCTTAATATCCTCTGACTGGATTACAACTGGTGTTCTAGAAACAAAATGCTTTGTTTGGATCCACAAACATTGCCATTAGGATGGCAAAAGGTAAATATCGTCACTGGAGTAGGATCTTGCCCTAGAAAGTGAAATGAACTGATGTAAATTGTTCTTTATGGCATGCAATAAAACCACATTTAACCCATTTTAAAATCTAGTTGGAGATTATGTAGAAGAAAATTTATCTGCTCCAGCACGGGAAAAAAAATACTGTCACCCAAGATGTCAGAAAATCACGTTATTCCAAGCGAGTATAACATGCTTTGTTTCTGATCCAGATTACAAAACCAGCTCAAAATTGTGAGTATTGGAAAGGACTGCTAACTTTCTCAGGTGTTACTCACGCTCCCCACTTCTGCCCATGCCATTCTGGGATGCGCAGCCTCAATCCCCACATTTTGGCACACGTGCACACTCTTTGTTACCAATAATATATAACAGTACCCTGTAGCTGTAAGGGGCCCAGATGCAGTACATATGTGAAGAAGGCCAGTCACTGCACCCAAAGTGCTAAAAGCTCAGTAACGTGCCACACTTGGTACTTAGCTGGGATGTACCATGACTTTATTCCAAAGAAATCAAAGCTGTTGCCTCTGCAAAAGGGACATCTTATCTTAACTGCCTGATCTGCCGATGAAAACTTGGTTAGCGACATAGCAATCACTTCCACATTCAGGAGACAATGATATAAACACTGAGTTGTGACACCACTGGCTAATCTGCCGGTCACAATCTAGACTCTGTAACACTGCTTGTAGGTGTATTTCTGTGATGTCACTGACTGGGTTGCATCATCACAGAGTAAAAATCAGGCAAGGAGCACAAAGGGATTTAGCAGAGCTCTGGCCCGGGCGTAACGCCGTGCCAGCCTGATGCAGCAGCACTCTGGCAGGATTTCCCTCGCCCTGCACTGACTGTTGTTCAACTTCATCCCTCGCTCAGCCCTTTCACCTCGATCTCACTGCTCTCTGCCTCTCCGGCCCTTCCCTTTACCTTTCCCTCTGCCGCAGTCCTGCCTTCAGCGTTCTCCTTCCCTTCCTCACAGATTAGTTTCCTTTTAAATCAATCCCACTTGAAGTACAAGGAGCCTCGCTGGACTCAGACTCCGCAACTAGCTGGCTGAGGGCTGTCTCAAGGTGCTCGCACCCCTTCCTAGTCTGCCTTTTGGCATTGCTACCTAGAGAAACTGGGATTTATTCTGGACAAGGTCTAGTTACTGTTATGACTTACCTAACAAATAAGGTTTTAAAATTTCATACCTGTTAATTACCGTCTACACGCACTGGCCATTCACACCTGTGTAATAAACAAATAAGTTGCATCAAGTTTGTAACAGTGCTCTTGATTTCACAAAACACGTCAGGGAGTCGAAACAAGGTATTTTCTTCTTAATCTGAACCCCTAAAATGTGAGAGCCAGGCTGCAGAACTGTCTGAGAAACGCAGAGAATCTTCCATACCTCTCTCCATTACGCAGCACACCAGGAAGGCTTTCTCTCTTCTGCAGCAGGGCTGTGGTCACTGATGATAGCGCTGGGAAAAGCAAGCCCGAAACTGATCACTGATCCCCCCTCAGAACTAGCCTGAAGGCATCAAAGGGCTGAAAATGAAGGAAAAGCCCGGGCAGAGGCTCACAAACTCACTGGGAAGAGAGTTGAAAGCAGGCACCGCGGGAAGAAACAGACAAGTGACAGGGAAAAGGAAGGTGTAAAAGGGAAAATGGAAAAACCTCGGGGAGAAAAAAGGAAGGGGAAAGAAATAAATGAAAGCATTGTGTGTGAAATGCGAAACAGGGAGGAGTAGCCGTTTGCTTTTCACTTCAGTCACATCCCTATATGCAATCTTGCTGGCATTCCTTAAAGATTCCCCTTTTGATTCCGCGTTTAGCCCTACAGATAACGCAAACGCTGTCGAGAGCATAGAGACCGTGCAGGGGCAGGAGGTGCCGCTGCATCGGCCTGAGCACACTCGGATATGACTACCATGGAAAGTCATCAGTTTTGCTGTAGCCTATATGTTAAAAAAAATGTCACCCCAAACCCTAGAATTGTGCCAAGGATAAAACCTGTAGCGTGCTGTCAGTCTCACTGCACGTTTCTCGGCTTCGCTGCGTCCTGCCCTTCCCCCGGGCTCGCGTTCTGTGCCCACAGGTCCTGCCGCACCGCGCCGATAGCGCTGTGGCAAGAGAACAGCGTGTGCGGCTGGCTCGCTGCGTCCTGTTCCCTGCCTAACCCGCCTCGCTCCGCAGCACGGAAACCACCCGGCTGCCCAGTGAGGAGCTGCAAACGCCACCAGTCTCAGTTCGGTAAACAAAAGATGTCTTGTCACAGTCTTTTATCGACATGGCATCACTTGCCGTGCTGATGAGGTTCAGGGTGAGATTCCTTCACATCCCAGTGTCCGAACAAACGGCAAGGGGTGTTCATGGGGAGCCCTGCGCACCGTGCTGAGGGACCAGAGTCGCAGCCGCGCTCAGAAGCGCCAGCCTGCAGCCATGAAGCCTGTCTGGCTTGCGAGGAGCCACGAGTTCTCCAGGAGCTCGCTAGCTCTGCCGTCTGACAGCCTGACCTTGAGAGCCGGGGCACTTGCTTGCAGCCTCAGGCCACCCTTCTCTTCTTCCCCGGGCCTGTAAAGGGGTACTGTCTTCACACCTCTCACTTGCAGGGCAGCCCTGTCAGAGGTAGGCAACACTCGTTTGCCAACTGCTGCAGGTACCCCCACAGGAGGCAGCTCAGAAACACCCCAGGATCCTGACCAAGCTGTCAGACCACAGCACAGACACTAACCACACTCTGCAGCATTCTCACAAGGCAATGGCAGGGTCTGCAGCCTGTGAGCAAAGCCAGTGCTAGAGAACGGGGCAGGCTATGAGCAGACACAGAATGCTTCCACAACACAGAGCTTATCAGAGGAATGTGCTTGTATTTTCTTCTAAACCTACCTGATGTACTGCCGGAGGCAGACTGTAGATGCTGAGGATCAGGGAGGAGCATTCTGGCTCTCAAAATGCTGCCATTAACAATTGTACAAGGGCAGCTATGACCTCAGGTGAGGACAAGCATTCATCATCTCCTGTTCTGCCAATCCTTACTCACTTTCTTGTTCACCGCTTCAGCAGCATCCCAGCACAAGCAGCAGTGAGGAAAGCTCACTCACATACGCCTGTTTCCATATCTTGGCATCCTCTTTCTGCTCTCCCTCATCTCCTCTGCCCTGGAACAAAGGAGCTTCACATGTGAGGAGAAACAAGACCAGTAACTGCAGAGGAGATACTGGAAAGCAAGCATTCTGCATTCATTGTGAGGACAAAAGCACCCTGAGACGCTGCTTTGAGCAACACACATACTAACGTGCTCAGCCAGGAAACAGATAATGATGATCCATGCTGAGAAGCCCATTTCTTTGAACGGATCTCCTGTTCTGACCCAAAACAGTGTTATCCCGACTCTTTCAGCCTGTGAAACAGGATAAAACTTTCTCAGCCTCACATGGGGAAAGGCCAGATGAAACAGGGAGCAGACACATCACTTAAGGACTTAACATTTTCAGACTTTACCTCTCCCAAAGGCCCTGCAGGTCCTGGATCTTTTGCTCCTGGCTCTGCAAAAGCATCCTCTTGACAACCTCAATACTTTGACCATAAAGGGAGAAAAGTAATTTTGAAGAAGGAACTTCTGAACTTTTCAAGAAGTTACAAGAAAGCAGATTATTCAATGCATTGCTTGCAACACTGCACAAAGCTTTCTCAAACCTTCCAAGTAAGATTTTTTCAGAAGTTGTGATAAAAAAATATGTTAGGAAAGATGTAATTGCAATGAAGCCCATAGAACACACTATGACCAATAAATTAGACCAGCACTGCTGCAGGCATTGGGGTTTGCTGAGTCTCATTCTCCAGTTAAATCGGGTTCAGAGCCCTCACTCTGCCTAAGAGGTTAAGGAGAAAGTCAAACACCTCTCCTTCATGCCTGGAAAATGGAAAAAGAAAACTATTTGACTGAGACTATGTTGATATTGAGACTGTAGACACACAGAGGTAGTGAAACACTCGTAAAATACCAGTTCTGCTGAAGGCCGCCCCTTTCAAAAGAAAACGAGACATCTGTCATACTCCACTGAAACAACAGGTTGCATTATTTAAGGGAATCCATAAAGCAAGATTATTTCTGCACTCTCAGAGATACGAAAAACCAGTGTGTTGAAATACAACACACAAACTAGGAAAAAGCCTAAATTCACTTTAGAAGGTCTCAGAATAACTGATTTGCTATTGTGTAAGTTAATAACTATTTAACTATTCTAAGTATTCTCAATATATACTGTTTTAAAAGTTTAACCTAAAAAAACCCCACCAACCAACCAAAACACCTACTTGCCTTTATCTATATACTTAAGAACTCTCATTCAACTTCTAGAGTAAGAAACAAATCAATCCTCTTTACTTAATATTTCCACAGCAAGAAGTACAAAAAGAGCAGCTCTCAGAAAGCTGAGCTTTCCCTGGACACTTTCAGCAAATAGTTACAGAAAGGAGCTGTAACTTAAAAGCAGATAAAGGAGGTGGTTGGAAGTGCTGGGCTGTGGCAGACACCCTACCCTTCAGCTATCCGCCCCTAGCTGCCTGTTCAACTAGCACAGCTCCACCTCAGGGTTACATTAACTGGACTCCAAGTAGTTGTCCTAAGAGACCTCAAGGACTCTTCAGTGAAGATAAGGTACTCCTGTGGCTCGTGGGCTTCTGAAACATCATTACCCTGACATAAGTGCTGATTGATTAAACTGGATAGAACTAACATTAAGTATTTTAGTGGCACACCCTCTACTTTTAAATCCGACTCTTAACCTCTGTGTCCAGAAGGCACATGGCTCTTGATGATTAACTGCAAGCTTTATTCCAGTTTATTAAAGTGCAGCTTTAATTTATTCTAACATCTAAGGGAGCTTTGTTACATTTGTAACAATGTAACAATGAGTACGGTATTTTTAATTTATGAAGCTCAGATTTTACTACTACAGTAGTTTTAAAAGAAAGGTGTACCTATAATTAAGTGCATAAGTCTTTCAAATAAAGACTTCTAAATTAAATGAATCCTTTATATAAAGTCTTTTAGATAGTTAATTCAAAACTTTAACAGATACTAGAGTAAAAAGAGTGAGACACCAAGTTGCATGAGCAAGCACTGTTGAGAACAGTGACAACACGTTACACTTCTGTAGGTTTTTAACTGATAAAAATATTAATCTAAAACAACAGGAGAGAATAGTTCTACTAAATATTTACAAACTTCAGCTATTCACTCAGGTGAGGTGAAACATAATAGATAATGGCTGATTTTAACACTCAAACCCCAGGCACGAGATTCAAACTGTAGATTCTGAGTCCTTTAATGTAAACACCAGTTCAAGACACATCTCCTCAGAAGTCTGAGGTATCTAGCACCACGTGGCAATAGATTCAGACCTACTAAACCGTACTCACTTAGGAAATCTCGGGCATATAGAACATGTAACAACTCACTCTGCTCTTTCCTCTTTCCCTGCCAAGCACAGTTGAGCTCTGTATGGCTAAAGCGACACCTTCTCCTCTGCATGTTGCAATCCCTTTATAGTACCATCACTCTGATCTCTGCTCTACAATGAAAAAGCAGAGGCTTTCACCCAAACTGTCTATCATCTGTCACATCAGGACATCATGCTTAAGTACCTTCTGCCTCTCCTCAGACAGTGAAGCCTCCTTGTTTGCCAGTATTTCCGAGCAACTACTACAACTTAACTTCGATAGTCCTGCCTGCTCTACCCATGCTTGAAATCCTGGTTGATCACCCTGCTCCAGACAGGCAGGGCAGCACATTTCCTCTCCTGTTAGTAATTTTTAGACAACAGCTTCACAGATTGAACTGCAACAGATTTTAAACCCTTCCACCATACTCAAAGCCTACTTGCTGAACTGATTACCTTGCCAGATGACATCTCACTGAAGCCCCTGCTCAGGAAGGAAGCTATTACCCTTTCTCAAGTCTGCAGACACCATTTTTCTTGTCTATAATAATGCTTAGAAACAGCTGTTGATTTGGGTTTTGACCAGATAGATTTGGCAACTTCTGTATTCTGTACTGACAGTCAGAGCATTTCATTCACTTGAAAGCAGCATTATTCATCTGGGTATCTACTCAACATCTCTGTTCAACGTATGTATATGATGTTATGGTGTTCTTTAATGTAGTGACAGCACCCAACTTCATTTACACGTTGTCTGGGACACTTTGAAAACACGGTGCATAAATAAGATCGAGCATGGGAAACTGGTGGAAGAATGGCTGAGGTGCAAGCTGCTGAAGATGCTGGATTGTAATACAGTCAGAAGAAATTCAAATGACAGTGGCCTTGCAATGGAGGAATGACAGGAGAACCTGGCAGTTACTGTTGCACAAAAAAGAAGATGGGCAGTGGGAGGAGCAAAAGTAGCTGCAAAATCTGTGAAGCCTGGAGTGGGACATGGACCTGAGAGAGGCTCAGGCACAACGACAGGCTGGGGGATACACAGGATGGAAGGACATGTAGAAAATGGTGCCAGAGTTGCTCCAGAACAACCTGGTTAGGAACAATGGCGAAAAAACTCAGTGCAGTGAGAACATCAACCAACGGCTCCTTTTATTTGTTAACACACTATTTCAAAACAAATATATACAGAAATATGCTTGGCATCATACAAGAGTAGGTAAAAAAAAGGTAACATTTTTAATTGCAAAATCTCACAACATAATTAGATGCTAATGGGCTGTCCAGTACATCAAAGTATATACAACTATGACCAAAAATATGGTAATTTCATAGCTTTCTGTTGGCTCTGATGCAAAGTGAGGATATAAATTGTGATAAATGGTTTCCTTAGTAACTTTCCCAGCTGGAAACCAGTGACTTAAATTATACATAAAATGAGACGACAACTAAAGTAGATCTCAGCACTACTATTTAACAGAAAATTTCCATGGAGGCAAAAGGTTCAGTGTAAGTTTAGATGTTACACCATGGTTTGGGATCCAAGCAACTCATTTACACAGCTGTAACAGTGTTATTTTTAGGCCTTTTTACTTCCTTATGTGTGTGTTGTGTTTTGGCTTGTTATGAAGTTTTTTATGAAAAAGTTTTTGTTCGATCACACACACCTCATCGTGGATGTAAGAGGGCTGTATCCTCAGGAGGAAGGAGAACAGCCGTAGTACAAAATGGTAGCTCTGGGGGAAGTCCAATTCTCTGTAATGAGCCAGATGACCACACAATCTGGAAAAAAAAAAAAGGGGAAAAAAATGCACCTTAAATTACAAACGTATTTAGTTTGCATTTAGGTAGCATTTACATATTTAATAGTAATCAGAGGGAAACTCTACATTTTGCCAACAGCACAGATCACAATTCTGGTCTACAATGTCGATTCTATGAAGGCATCCACTCCCACAAAACCCTGAAGTAGAGGGCCAGACCAAGACGTGTTCAGAGTTGGTACAGACACGGTAAGGAGGAGATGCACACATAGCTTCTTATACTGCAAATCAGGAATGTACTCAACCAGGCAAAGAATATGTTCTTTGCCTTCCAAGACTAAATTGAACCAATGTTCCTTCTGCCAGCTTCTAGCAAATGTGGCTAAGTGTGAAAATGCCTACCTTTCCCTATTTCTAAAATTTCTAAGACCACCCCATGCAGACACCCCAGGCTCTTTTCTCTTTGTCCACACTCTCCTCTTCTCGACACTGGGCCGTGTGGTTGTAACCCATCCATTTCTTCTGCACTGCCTTCATGTGCTAAACATAAATTACCTGCCTAGAAACTAGGGAGAAAATCTAAGTTTCAAGCCAATGGAGCAAACCAGAAATGCTGGGGCAAACACTGGCAAGGTCAACAGAAAGTAATTAGGGCTATTGCAGCCTTCTGCTTAATTATTTTGTAGCTTTTGTGGCAAAAATGGTGTTGTGATTTTACTGGAAATAGACTGGACTTGCTGGTAACAAGTGTCAGACTGAACAAAGGATGATGCAGGGGCCAGACTGCAGAAATAGCTCTGTAAACTCTTGAATTCAGCAGTTTAGGTTGGAAAAGTACCCTGTTCTGGGTTAGCCCCAAATTTGTTTTTATTAAAAGTGTTAAGATTACGATAGCATAAAATCCATCTGCCTCAAGTTTTTAAAGATCTTTTACATTCACACAAGGATTTAGGTGCTCTTCACCATGTAAGCTCTGTGCATCTCCTGACTTACTGGCATTGCCCTGGGATGTGGAGCAGCAGAGTTAAAATTTCCCCTCTGTCTGATTCAGAGTAGCGGTCTTAAATATTCACCAGAACAAGGACTGGAACCTGTCTGTCCCAATTTACGGGCAAGTGAGCTAATTACCAGACTATAGAGTCATTTGCTCGCTCCCTCTGGCCCAACAAACATTTACATTTTACCTCAAACGGGAGGAACAGACGGACCTGCCCCAGAGTGCCAGGCAAGGCATGCTTTGGGGAGCTCAGTCTTTGTTGAAAGCCTCCTGAAGTCTGGCAGACTGGAAATTTGAACCTGGGTTTCTTGTGTGAAAGGTCCCATCTTCTGCCAGGCCTCAGGTTCCCCGAAAGCTGCCAGCGACTTCGTACAAAAACTACCTAAGTCAGATGTTTCAGCAGCATCATAAGAAATCAGCTGACCCTACAAGCCAATGCATGTGATCAACCTGAGCTTCACTGGGAAATGCTGGTTGAATCAAATCTGCATTTTTGAGCTTAACATGCAGTAAGACATTTTGCTCCGTCCCAGCCTTACCCCTGAGATTTAGCTATGACAGCTCTTCCAGCAACTTAGGTGTGAAACCTCTTTTTTCCTTGGGGAGGGGAAGGTGGGGACTGATATTCTATATTCTGAGGCAAATGCAAATTACATCGATACTGTAAAGGAACTATTTGATTAGCTGGAGTTACGCTTTTCACAAGAGAACCTAAACACAGATGGTTTGGACTAGTTTTGTGCTACTGACCCCAAGAGCATCTCCGAAAAGCTAAAAAAAATTCCAAGTGATTTTAAATTTAGACTTTATAAAGGAAACTAATTTCTCTCAACATTTTTCACATATTTTAATACCTCATCTTGTATCACCTAAAGACTTCTATAGCACATGATTTTTCTAAATTCTGTTTAAAATGGAAAGTTTTCAAGATATGTTTTATGTTTCATAAAAGCATTTTACCAACCATTTGACAGATCTCAGCTCGTAGCTCAGTCCTAGGATTAAAGCATTTCACATGTCCCAGTTAGACCATGCTGATTTTTAGCGAATTTGTAAGTTTGTTTTCAGTTCTATTATACATACACACACTTGCATAGGATAAAACCTCCTATCTGAGGGAGTAGATGATGTTTTCCAAAGTTAAGTAAGTGTCAGATGTATAATTAACTACTTGCATTGCAAATGATATAATGGGAAATTTAACCGGTAAGAATTTAAATTCAAATCTTGTTTCATGAAGCTATGACAGTTTTCCATCAACATTTTAATACATTACATATGAAAATGTAGGCTTAAAAACAGACTTTGCATGGAAGATTATTCACACAAACACACACCGAAATATCCACTCATTCAGTGTGTACATAAGATTTACGCAAATTTGTGGTAAAAGGATTATTACCTCTCCTCCCTTCCAAAAAAAAAAAAAAAAGAAAAAAAAAAAGAGCTTCTTATTCATACAAAAGAATGAATCTACACAGCCAGAGCTCTTGTAATATAACACTGTGTTTACATTATTCCAACCCATTTCTGTCACGGTGGATATGTGAAAGGTAATATGAAAAAGAAAAATAAAGATAAGCAAATAAATCCGCTAAAAGACAGAAAAGACTGCATGCATGTAAAAGCCAGGTATTTTTCAAGGGGAATATTTAATGTTTTAAACATGTTTTAAGCCTATCACTAAGGTTTTGTTGAGGCTGTTGCTCTCTTAGGCATGAGACTGAGAAGTATATACCAGAAAAAGGTTTAAGATGTTACTCAATGCACTAATGAAGTCTCATGTCACATGAATGTACCCTAAATTCTTTTCCAAAAAGCACCCTCTGATTGCACATGCAAGAATCTCAGGAGAACCCAATTCATCCACAAAGCTCCCCTTTTCCCCAATGCTCACTGGTACGTTAATTTTCTGGATTGGGATTTCTTGACCCAACCAATGGGTGAACCAGAATCTGGTGTACGATCCAGACGTGTTACCTACACCACCAAGGGAGGCTGTGAGAAATACTATTTCAGGGATTTTGATCACGCTGAGTAAATGCTGCCGAACTCCTACACTCCCTCAGCCAGGGTCTTGCCCTGTCTCTGGCCACGATTCTCTGCCAGCACCCACCAAATGGGAAACTAACCCATTTTTGCAGAGTTGGATGCACAAGGAGAAGATACTACTGGAAGAGAGAGAAGTTGGACACAAACCAGGCAGATACTGAGGTATCTCTGTAACTTTGAAGATTGAGCTATTGTTCTCCTTGCCACTTAGGTCCTTCAAAGGAAATCGTTTTGCTAATGCCATGACTGGTTTGATACACCCTTAGTTGAAAAAAAAAAATTCTTTTCACTTGTGAAGTCAGGATTTGGGAACAGACCTCTAGTGAAGACAGACACTAAGCTTCCTTAATAGAACAAAATGTTTTCCCATATTTCTCTTTCACTTCTCCAGTAGAAGAGATTTCTTCATTTACTTTTTTGTTTGCAAAAAACACAACTCTTGATTGCTGATATACTTAGATGAAATGGTGATAGAGTCCTCCTCAGTCATAGTTACTGTTTAAAAAAATATGTTCTGGAGGCATTAATTGCTTAATTGAACTCCAACTGCTAATTTTAAATTCCATTTTGTTTAAGGGCACCACAAAAAAAGGACAGTAATTTAAAGAATTCATTTCCTGTGGTTTTTGGGGGGTCCAGGGGAAAGAGGAATGTAATAATTTTCCCATTCTCTCGAGAGCTGAGACACAAGTTTTTTATAAAATACTATGAAGAAGGAAGAGAAGTCAGTATTTGTATCTAGCTGTTACTCTTGCCGTGTGACTGTACTTGTTGATTTTGTCTCATCTCTTCTCTTCTCAACAGCTCACTTTGATCACTCTTCATATTACAATTTGTCTACTCCCAATCCAAGAGTAACCATCCTGCACACACTCCTTTCTACAAATGATTTTAACTATATGTGAGTACATAGCTGTGTACACACCCCATAGTTGTCATTTATAAAAATATATCTATATGGCATTTTACTTTCAGGAGAACTTTCCAAAATGTATTTAACAAATCTGAATACTTACTGCTCATTGCATAGTTTAAGTGTACAGAGCCAATAGTCAGGGTTCTTGGCTGTAAGTAAACCACGTTTTTCTTGCAAAACTCCCTTCAGGCTATGCCCATGAAAACAACTCCCATCTGTGTTTTCTTCAGACCAACTGAACTGAAAACTTGAAGGATTTGGTTTTTCAGCAGGTCGCAGTGAACCAGAAAGCTTGCCAAACTGATTCTGTAAGTTCACAACCATTTCTGTACAAACAGAAACAAACAAACAAACATAAAACCAGTATTAAAATACTTTTTCCAGATGATTAGTACAGGAAGAAAATGAGGTATTTGTGCTTTTTTTAAAAAATACTTTTTTTTTCTTTAAACCTCTGAGTGGACTACTGAGAAACCTCAAAGGTCTGTATGTTCTCTCCCCCATTCCATCTAAAAATTCTGTCAAACATTTTAGGGAAAGATTTTGAAAGATAATTTAAATTACCCTGTTTTCATATCTAACAATATTAATACCAGGCTACTCCAAAATTGTCACATCTGTCTAATACTGCTGGTGTTTTTATTCTGACAGAAAACACATGCCAGGGTGCCTTTTGCTGCATTTGCCTGGTGGTACGCTATCACGCTGACTGCCTAAGACTTTTTGACTAGTTTCCTGTGTGTCAGAATTTAGGAAGCCTGCCCTTGTACATGTACACATATGGAATTAAGGTTAAGTTTCTCATAGTGCACATTTCCAGTGGCAAAAAAACCCCCCAACAAAACCACTCCAACTCTCATTGCTGCTAGTGAAAGGATGGCAAACTTTCCGAAGTTACTGAGGCTAAGAAGGGAAAGAAGGTCTGATGATGGATCAGCACACACAATATGAATGCCTAACCCTTGTTTCCCTAAGATAAGCAGCTTAAAAAACACTTGTTGGAGCTTCAGCTTCTTTTTATGACTTGTATCTGAATACGCTCATTCATAAACTGGGAAAAAAGCAGAAGAGGCATCTTAAAGCAATCCAAGGTCTGGGAAGCTTATCGTTCAAGAGGACAATCAAAATCTACCATCGAAAACAAAGGCTGAGGAAGGTTTCTCAAAACCTGTATTTGGCATCTAAGTGTTTTAGAGCACTCTACTGTTCTAAGTTTGCTTTAAGATGAGTCTTTCCCAGTTACAATCGCAATATGTGATATTCCTGCTTGCAACAGCCAGTGGTAAAAGTCCAAAATCTAAGTGGTCACCTTCTAGCTTCAAGAGAAGCAGAGCCAGAAGAGGAATCTAGAGTGCTACAGAAGTGATGAACAATGAATGATTACTCACTTTGCCTTATACACTCAAGAACTAGAGCAAGCAACCAGCTTGGACTAAACAAACCTAAAGATGTTTTTCCACACAACATAACTTCACTGCAGGATCACCCTTACCAGATTTTGAACACTAAGAATACTCAAAAAAAACCTTAATGACATTCTTGAAAGAGAAATCCAATGAGTTATACAAACCATATAGGGTTATATAACTTGTTTAGAAGTCCCCGAACCAGTCACTTTCAGAGACAGAAAGGTATACAAAAGGAAAAACATCACTTGCCACACTTAACACCTCTCTCCAAATAGCTGCTGCTTACTCGGTACTATTAACTGTAGAATGAAAAACTTTGTATCTGAAAACACGGAAAATCTGGTTTTCCATATTTCCACAGGTAAGTGAGTTTTCTGGTGTTTTGTTTACTTTTACAGCAACATAAATCACAGTAATTTCTTCTAAGTATTTTTAGAGGTGCTAAAATGAAGTAGATGTACCTGCACTGTGACCACATGCAGCTAGCTATTCAAGTACAGTCACGTTCAGACAAGCTTCCTCACTGTCTATGCAAGAAGGAGTGGGAGAGAAGAGGAACATGCAAGATCTACCAAGGGACATACTGGGATATCCATACCAAAACATAGGAGGAAGTAAAGGAGAAAAGGAACAGGGAAGCTATGGAAGACCTGTGACAATTCACGAAGGTGACAGTTACGCAAAGGCACTTGACAAAGCAGGACTCATTCTGAGATGAGGTTCAGTAGGTCATCATGAAGACTGGCAAAGACAGTTTCAGTTAAGCACAAGGAAAATTTGTTAGAAGAAGTCCAGCCATTGGGTATTGCAAAACAGTATTACATTAATTGCACCCAGAGATGGAAGAGAGAAGAGAAAGTATTTTAAGACACAAATGTTATCACAGTCAGAGCTGCAGATTTTCTACAATGAGAAAAGTTGGAGTAGGTTTCTGTGCTGCTGGGGAGAGACAAGGTTTACTCACGTCTTCTCTTAAGAACTTTAGATTTCTTCCCGGCTGAATAGAAGACTGGCTTATCACATCTCCACAGATACCTACCAGCAAGAGACATAAGAACCATTAGGAAAAAGAAAGCTGGAGCAAGCAAGTAAAAGAATGGTAATTTATTACAAATCCTGCTAGAGGAATTAAAACAAAATGAAAATAACATAATGTTTGGTGTCATTTAAAGCCACTGCCCCCCATCATATCTAGGAAGTCTTTTTTTCAGAGCAGACAAACTGAGGCATGTCAGCACAGATTTACTGTGATCAGTTAATTGTTCAGCTGTACAAGTTACTTGTCACAAAAAGTGAGCATTAAATGAACATGCTGGATAAACATTATGAGTGTAAATAGAAAATTAAGATAGGAATTTAATCACTCTATTCACCCAAGCTTGCTGGATGGAAACATAGGGCAAATTCCTAACCTTTTTAATTTCTGTGGGGGTCAAGATTTCATGTAAAACTGACTACCGCAGAAAAGAAAAAACCCCAACTTCTTACTTGGCTCTTCCTTCATCCAATTTCTTTTGCTCCATATCCAAGGAACATTTTATAACCGTGTACCACTTTTTAAACTCAAAATACGGACCACCTGAACAAAACATACACATTTTAGGTTGGGAAGAAGTGAAAGAAACATGTAGTACACAGAAGTTTGTCTCCACGCAGTCAGACCCCGTGTCTTCCACCTGCACCCAAACCTATCCTGAATTATGTGTGCTTAAAGTAAACATACTTGATCCAACAATTCTGTAAAAAGGAGAGATGCAGAAATGCCATGTGAGAATAGCAGGTCGTAAGAAGTGCAAACAAGCTCCTTAGCTTAGAATAGTTTTCCTAGATTTAGCACAAGTCAAACATTTTCCTGGCCTGAAAGTTTCTCTCTACAAAATGATCTAGATCTCCACAGTACGAAGTGGCTTTCTTCACCCATTTGAACGTTGATTTGAAGGGAATAACAAAACTAAACATGAAGATTAGGTTTAAACAAAGACCTACACAAGCTCAGATGTAAAATTGTGAAGTTTCATAAACTCCCCACTGTCTATCCCACTACCCATGAAACCTTACAGGGCTAGAAAGATAAACCTGATGACTGTATTGACTTTGTATCAGCCTGCCATGTTTTTGAGCACAGGAACTTCACTCTCTGATACACAAACAGAAATTTATCAGCATATGCAAAGACATTAAGGCATATGGCATTCTAGTAGCACATTTGTCATCGAAGCTCCATCGAAGAGGCACAGGACTGAAGCAGACCAGCTGGGTACATACAGCAAGTTTAAGAATTTCAATCAGTACTATGGTTTAGATTTATATATTTAAAGTATAATCAACTCATATTACCCATGGGTGGATAATCTGCATTGTCAATTAACCAGGCTTCGCATTTCCCCATCACCCCAGCTGCGCCGCATGTGACGCTTGCATCATGCTTAGCTTTGCCAGCTAGCTGTTTAAACTGTTTTGAAGGCGAATGTACTGTTACTACAATCAAGCTTATCTAAGTTTTGTATTAGCTGCATTTTTGCTATTCAGGTTATTCTGCCACAGGATGCCTTAGATGTCAGAAGTATGGATGGACTCAAAAAGCAACACACAAACGAAGGGAAGAAAGACCCTTCAGTCATTCTTAAAATTCAAAGGTGGGGATACAACTCCTCTTACAAACTTAAACCCAGAGGTTTAAGTAAGTACTCCTAAAGTGGCTGGGATGGCAGTCTGAGAGGGTAGCCTGGAAATTTTTACTAAACGTCCTATAAATTATTAAGCATCTGATACAGGCAAACCGCTGTCAGAGAGATAACGCTACGCTATAACTATTACCTGGCCAGTACTGCTGCCCTGATGTTCACAGAGCTGAGCTGACTGGAAAATATACAGCTCTGTGATACACACACACAAGTATATACACACATCTCAATCATGTGTTGCATTTGAACATGAACAGTACTGTGTATGCGTGCAGTTCATAGAGCACACACAAACATCCCAGGTAACCCAACTGTCTGCTGTGCGGCTTCCAGTCTGTCTTGAAAAAACATAGAAGCTGAAATACTTTTTTTTTTTAAATTAAAAAAAAAGAGAGACTGGAGTAAGGATAGTTAAATTGAGAATGGAGTTGACATAAATTGGATCTTTAAAACTCAGTATTAACTATTACTCACTTCAGTACGCAAACTTTGGGAAAATGCCAGAGGCAGTTTTGAGCTCTGGCACTGATCAGCGCTCTAACAGAAATTCTCACATCAGCTCCTCTGCGCAGCTGCTCACCATCACCCCAACATTTTAAGGAGAGGGAAAACAACTCAGCACATAGACCATTTTGCACCAGTAAATTTTCAAGTAAAAGAGTGGGCAAAGAATGAGCTGTTAATTCCCAAGGGCAACGAGACTTGTTAATAAGGGAGAAACCCCATTAAGACATTAACGGCTTTGAGCCTCAGCTTGTAAGCAGTTGCACAATTTCTACTCTTGTCACTATTACGTGTTTCAAGTTTTCAAGGGGAAAAAAAATACATCCAGAATAAGTTTATGTATCCACTTGAAAATGAGAATTACTGGTTTTAGTTAACAGTGCTGACGATCTCTAGATAGAACAGTAACAGTGCTCACGCATAGCTAATACTGACTTCATTATTGACTTAAATTTCTAAAAAAGTAACAGAAGGGCTAAAACAGACACAAAACTGGATGGAAGGCTTAAAAGATAAACCACTGTAACACATATTTAATCTTATCTTCAACTGTGATCTGGATCAGGCCATGGAACATCTTCCTGAAGATTTCTAATCTTTCATTTAGTGTTTCTGCCCTCAAAGAACCATGCTCACACCATTATCTTCTCTATCTTAATTGCGCTAGCTTTTCCACACTCTCGCAGGATTATTTGGACTAAGGAAACAGATTACATCTGAAATATGTTACGCACTAAGATATTTTATTTAACAAGACTAAACACGTTTGGATTTTATCATAAACGTGGTTTGATGCCCCTAATAAGTATCTGCTATTTACGATCAAAGTGCCTTCCCCTTTACGGTACATCCATTCATCTTCACCTACCATACATAAAGTTCTAAAACAAGAAGCAAACATGCACAAAGAGAAGCAGAAGAAAATGTGCAACAAATTCCCCTGTCCCATACAGTAAGAATTTCCCAGGTAAACTGAGACCAATGTACACCAACAAGATCTACTGTTTTCTCTGAATAAAGATTTGCCCTAAATAAACACATGACAAAGCCACATTTTAATGATCAATAAGACAAGTCTTTCCAAGCCTGATTTCAAAGTTACTTTGTCTACAAAATCATAAGACTGCTTCTACTAGAATATTTATGTACCTTCTTTGTTATTTTTATTTCTTTCTTCAGCAAAGTCTGAAAGTGACCTGGAAAAAAAACCCAAAAAACCTATTTTGTAGAGCCAAATACTATGCTTTTCACATGAAGTTCAAATACAACCAACAAAATTTACGCCCTTAGTGTCATTCCAAGTTTCACGTTCAAACTGATGATTTTCAAATTGTCATATTTAATGCCTAAAATGCCTTCAAGTCTATATGTTTTATGAAACCAAACTTAATCAAAATTCAAATACTGTGAATTTAGTATTACTAAGGAAAAAATGATCCAAGACAGTCATTTGCACTATTTGAAATTTGGCCTTTGTTACTGATTCTCCTGTACACTTACCATTCATAGTGATCATCTAATAAAAACAGTAATTTGAGCACTACTACAATAACTGCTACGGCAAGAACATCGTATTTCACTTTTCTTGTTGACTTATTTCCAGGCACAAGAGTCAGGAAATCCACATCTCCAATGCAGATCTTTTTCACCACTCGACAAGTCCAGTTATGCAATTCATCTGATTAATGTAAACAAAAATACTAAATGAGTATGTTGAGACAAGCTAGAAGTACTCTTACAGTGCAAATATATTGGTCAGTCAAGGAAAACAACGTTTACGCCTTTTAGGACCATGAGACAGCACTTTTTTTCAGGCTGAAAAGTATTTTGGGGTATTTTTAAAAATACTAGGCAGCCTTCACTGTGTAGAAAACAGTCATGACATTATATATTCACATGGAGGGAAAAAAAAAATCGTAGTTTTAATTGTGTTTTGGTGTTACTTGAATGATGTTAGCTCATTCTGAACATTGCTGTGGGGAAGCGTATCTTGAACCTACAGAAATACAGTTCCCCAAAGCCACAATGTTTTTCCTGCGCGTTGGCAAGAATGGGAGGACAGATTCAGTGCGGCAAAGAGAAACAGGGCTGGTGTTTAAGACCTTAGCTGGGTACAAACAGCAGCCCAGCCCAGCGACGCTGGCGGCTACCCCAACAAAACCCAGCTGAGGCACAGACAATCCCAGCTGAGGTTAAACCTGACTTATGCTGTAAAGCCGGGTTATGTCAAAAAGACACAGCCCCGGTTCCAACAGCAGCAGCATGATATCTATACAGTCTGTTATTACTCTGTGCTTATTTTTCACAGATACAAATCCCCCAAATTTCTCACCTTTCCTGTTCAGCAAGAAATACAGGAGTTGATTACATCACCATCAGATTCCACAAAGGTTAGCAATGTATGACTAAGTACAACCTTAATCCAGCCACACTTTGTACTCCCTGGCTGCTTACAAAGAGTTCAGTAGGAACTCATTCTTAATCCTCTCCTACGTAACAGTAAAAGTTAAAACAAAATCTGGAACCCAGATTTTCCTATAAACACCGTCAGTATATTTTATTTCAGATAGTTAAAATGGCTATTTTGTTAGTATTTAGTGTCCTAAAAAAATAATTGCTTAGTTTATTTATTTATTTAGGAATTGTTAGATAATAGTCCTCCTTCATTTTGTAAAAAAAAATTATAAAAAGCTTAGTTGCAATGATAAAGGACAATATATTCTTCTTTTACAGTAAATTTCAGAGAGTACCTAGCTTTGTATTTTTCTGCAATAAATCTGAAAATGCCAAACTTCTGCCTTTTCTTTGATTCAACTGATACCTCAAAATCTGAAAAATAATGTGATTCTCTACAGGGCCACAGTACTGGTGTAGACCTACAAAACCAGAATTTCTACTCTGGAATTGTAGCACTGAATCTGTAGGCTGTCTTCTCTTTATACAGCTGTGAGTAAACAGAAAAGCCAAGTAGACTCATAGAATCATAGCCTATCCTGATGAGCCTATTCATAAGGATCATCAAGTCCAACTCCCGGCTCCACACCGGGCCAGCCAAGTCAGAGCATGGGACTGAAGGCATTGTCCAGACACTTCTTGAACTCAGTCACAGTACCTTTATTCAAGGTAACTACTTGCAAAATAAGATGATACCCTCCCCCCTCCAAATTATTAACTGTTGGAATGCTTTGAGGAAAAAAAGAATCAATTTGCAGACTATTTGCCTGCATAATGCATCTTTGATAGCAGTGGTATTTGATAGAAAGTATGGTAGCCCAGCAGACAGACCATTCACATACAAGGACTTACAGGTCTTTCTTTGGCAATTCAAACTTAATTTTAGGATAAACAAAACCATTCAGTATTTATACAACATACAACTTCAAAACTAAATTGTAAATCAAGTGAGACAGCAGCTGAATTGTCAAAATTAAAAATGAAAATGAATGCTAATATGCAATATTATAGAATACATGGTCACTGTTCTATATGAGACTATTCCAGTGGTAGGCAGTGAGGTCCCAGCTTCATGAATCATTTAGCTGAAGCTAATAAATCATGTGAATCCAACCAGTGCCTCTTAGTTCACATGGATACTGAAAGATTTGAAATGAAGTATCTACTCCACAGATTGAGAGAGCCAGCGTTGGAGTGCACCCGCATATCAGGGCCTGTAACACATACTCTGAATGTTTGATGAAGGCATTTTCTATAGAAATTATCTTTCAGTTCAAGCTTAAATGGATATAAATTAAAAGGAAAAGAGTAGGCACTTTTAAAGTACCAATTCAAGGCTTTTTGCTAGAGTTTAATAAACCAAAGAAAAATTTTATCAGTTCGGGTTTGGGAAAATATTTACCAGGTAAATTAGCTTCCATCAAGTACTTCATGCACAGCATGTCTGGATGAAGAAAGCAGCTGTCTGTTATATCTGGGAAACGTGGCAGGTCTAGAAACGCTGCAAGCTCGAGCATTTTGGTGTGTACTTCTTCATATACAGGCCACGACTGAAAGACAGGGTTAGAGGGTGTGATACATGTGCTCTATTGACATACGTGTTAATGATTTTAAACTGGTTATCAATGTTAAATTTCATATTATTTAATACATTATTTATACAGACTCTTTTAAGCCTCTCTTTGACTAAACACACATGTGGGAACGGAGCTGGACTTCAGACTGAGAAGAGAAATACGTACTAGTTGTTTTAAAGCCCATGAAACATAAAAGGAAAAAACAGAAAGTTGCTTCAGACCTGCAACCAAGCCACTACCTTTCCCGTGAAGTCATCAGTATGTCTCCAGATGCTCAAAAGCTACAAGAGCAATGGAAAAAACCCCAACCCAGACATACACAGTTGAGGGTGAACCCTTTGAAGGACTAAGAGATGATAGAACCACAGAAGGGTGGAGGTTGGCAGGCACTGCTTGAGACCATCGAGTCCAAGCCCTTGCTTGGGTCAGCTAGAGCAGGCTGCCTAGGACCATGTCTAGTTGGATTTTGAGTATCTCCAGAGACAGCAGCTCCACAAGCACTGTGGGAAATGTGCTTCAGTGTCTCACCACCCTCACTGCACAAAGAAAAATGTTTTGTTTTTTCCTTCTGCTTAAATGGAATTTCTTGTGTTTCAGTTTGTGCCTGTTGCCTCTCATCCTGTCACTGGATACCACTAAGGACCATCGTGGTTTTCCTCCTCTTCACCCTCCTGCAGGTATCACATCACACCCACTCTGACCCTTCTCCATCTCCAGGCAGAACAGTCACAGCTCTCTCAGCCTCCCCTTGTTTGTCAGATGCTCCAATCCCGCCATCACATTCACAGCCCTTTACTGGACTCACTCCACTACATCCATGTCTCGTTGGTACTGGGGAGCCCAGAATTGGACCCAGCACCCCAGATGTGTCTCTCCAGTGCTCAGCAGAGGGGAAGGATCTGCTGACAATGCTCAGACAGGATGATTGTTGGTGGTCTTTGCCACAAGGGCTCATTTTTGGCTCACATTCATCTTCACAGCAGAACTCCCAGGGCCTTCTCTGAAAAGCTGCTTCCCAGACGGTTCCCCCCAGCATGTGCTGGTGTCTGTGGTTCTTCCACAATACATATTCATGTATTTATTTATCATATTTATCAACAAGCATGTGATCAGTACGAGGCCTTTAGCTCCCAACATCCTCTTCCTGCCCTTCTTGAAGACAGAGGTGATGTTTGCTTTCTTCCAGTCCTTAAAGACACTCCCCTAGTCACCATGACTTTTCAAAATATTATTGACAATGAACTCAGCAGGGCCTGAAGTCTGACTAAGTATGCACTGTACAAGTTGACCCTTAGTTCTTAATACCCAAACAGTTTTATTGAACAGCCTTAATTCTCTGTATTATAAACGATGACTTGAACTTCTCTCTTAAAGCAGTACTGTCACCTGTTCAGCATATTTTATCATTTTAAACATGTAAGCAGTAATGCTTTTTTCTGCTTTAGTCAGTGGTTCTAATTCAGCAGAGCACTTGATAAGTATTTGTATTTGATTGAGGTAATTTGTGCATAAGGTACTTTAACAGGAACATAGGAGCCATTTATACTTTGTGCACAGGTCCAAAACTTTCCTGAACAAGAAATCCAGGTTTTTGGGTTTCTTATAGACCAGACTAAAACCAGAGCAATCATGTTCACAACCGTAAGACCGAAATACTGTCTTTTTATTCAATCATTTGGCTTCATCTATTTTAATATAAGCTATGGGGCCAGTGCCCAAATTTTGTTGTTTTGAATGATTGCCAACATTTCCTTTTTTCCTGCTCTCCCCTCAGACTGCAGTTCAGACTTGCTTAACTGTGTGAACACACGCTTAAAGCAAATGAGTAATTCTGCTGTCGCTTACTATTATATTACACATGCAACTTTTTGTAACAGTTAGGAAGTTATATCATGTTCATTATGTTTTCTAAACAGTGTTAAAAATTGGCTTAGACTGCTACAGGACCATCTTGAGAAACAGGAAAAACACGCATTACCAGACTGCTAGAGAAGAACCCGGTGCACAGTGCTTTCCATTCCTCTTACAAAGCAGTGCTAAACTGAATACCAAAACAATCTTGGAACAAAACCTGAATCATACGTAGCTTCTTTTGAGAGCATTTGGGAAAAAAAAAAAAAGAAGTCTCAGATGATTCAATAAAAGCATTACAGAAATACTAGTGCTAATTAGATATAAAGGAAACATGTTTTTCCCTTTAATGAAAAGCAGTTGAATTAGTAGCTTCTTAATAATGTATCACAGATGAAAACAAATTAAGACACTGGGATTTCTGTCATTTGAAGCATTCCCATTCTCAAGCATTAAACTATCACCAGTGAAGTTATCTGGAGAGTCAAATTTAACATTGAGGTACATACAGCTCTTCACTGGAAAACTGAAGGTAAACTTCCATCCCACCTTAGACCTGAGCTTCTCTCACAGTATCAGGGTAAGGAGGCAGCTTTCCTGTCCTAAGTATTAGTGAATCATCCCTTCCTCCTCATGCCCAACACTGACTTGTGTGTCAAAGCTTTTGTTTGCGGTTTGGAGAAGGCAATTTGGTTCATTTTCCAAATGGCCAGTAAACGCTCTGCTTCGCAGTGACAGCTGAGGCCTGCTGAGAGCAAACACGTGGTGTAAAAACTACAAATAAATATACTAACTCCACGAGTTACCACTTGGCTTATTTTAATAAGAGTGTTAGCAGACAAAAACTGTTCCTAGCTGGCATGTGTTCATCTAGAGATGTAAACACAATTGGGACATGCAGACCTAGGAAGGGCATACTAATCCTCCATAAATATCACCCAAATCAATTGCTACTTTCCAGGGCTTAACCCCCTAAGCTTAAAACCATTCACTGCAGTGCTCGTGTTTCTACAACACAGCGCTGAGTCACGACGAAGCAAGCTGAACCAAACACCGTGCTTCCAGGAGCACGCAGTAATCTCTTGGACTGTAAATTGCAAGCGTAAGCTGGATCCAACACAAGATCACATCTCAGTAGGACTCATCACAGCAAAAGGCTGAAGGCTGAAAGGTTCAGGACTGAGGAGACTGTAGAGCATTTCAGTGATCAAGCACCGGTAATTTCCACCAGCCACTACATATCCTGTTCATACCCTGTTTTAACTCTGAAAGAGCTGCAAGTTCATACAGCAAATCTCTTGTTCTCCAAAGTTTTGTACATACTGGGAGGGTTAAAACAGACCACCACCTAAATTCCACACAACCAACATAGCAAATGTTAGGACATTATGAAGAATAAGCAAGATACAGCAAAAAAGCAGCTCAAAACTAATAAAAGTTATCACCTTCTACCTAGTGATGTATCTCTGCCAGAAGAAACTGATAAAACAAGTTGCAATGAAAGTCAACCAGCAAATCAACTAGGAAAGCAAGATCTAGAGCTGGAGCCTCCCACCTGCAGCTGAAAAAACTCTGCCTCCAGCGCCCCATGATTAAACCCCAAGGGAGGAGTACTTGGACAAGAGGGGACAGCGTTAGATCATAGGCCACATGCTCTCCAAGTATAACTTTCACTTATCCTATAGTAAATGAAAAAATGTTGCTTTACGTATTTTCAAGTTGTATTTCTGTGCTAAATATTAGGACAACTCCCCTGTCCATCAGCACGTGGAGTTACTGAGCTCTCACACTTTGTTTCGTGAACCTGGGAAACGCTCCACATACTAAAACTCGGTTACAAACCCCTGAGGGCACTTCATCATTTCAGGAAGACTGACAGAAAACTCTTCTAAAGTTATGCCACCTGCTAGCCTTTCCAGGCATTTTGCAAGCTGGGTTTTCTTCAAGACTGATCAACAATGCTGACAGAGTCTGTAACTTGTCTAGATTGGGTACAGAGGTTACCATGAACTCTTCTTAACTGTTTTGTCTTTAAAGCCTTTGTATCTTCTTCCCACACATGACAAATACAGTGACTTCAGGTCTTCTCCAGAAAGCAGCAGGAATGATGAACACTAATTGAGAGTATTTTTTTTCTTTTCTTCCCCCCCATCTTCAACTAGACATAGGAGGACAAAATACACACACTACTGAGATGGTGAAGAAGTGTCTAGAACAAGGTTTTTATTATGATAAATATTCATTATACTATTTAAATTGCTTGCCTTTATCTTTCAAAGTTACATGGGATTTTTCACCCAGGTTAGAAAAGAGCAAGCTGGTTTTCAGAACCAGATGAGCCAAACTATTAGCATGATAATCAGATCACAGTAACAGGTAATTGTTTTGGGTTAAGCCAAGATTGCAGCCTCTCCTGCTTGTTTGGACAGTATCACAATGTTGCTGATCAACAAGTAGAAAACAGTATACACCAGCTGGCTTTCTAGACTCATTCACAGGCTCCATAGCTTCTCGTTTAAATGCGGTTTGACTGACTCTCTTCTCAGATGACTGTACAGGGCCTTTTTCTTCTCCTGTATCAAAACAATATCCCAGCAGCCATTACTTACATATTCACAGCTGAGTTCAGTTTATTTTATTGTGATAATGTGTTATACTTTCTGACAATAACTAATTATAGAGCTGTGTTCACAGAATCACAGAACGTCAGGAGTTGGAAGGGACCTTCAAAGATCACCTAGTCCAACCCCCCTGCCAGAGCAGGATCACCTAGACTAAATCACACAGGAACACATCCAGGTGGGTTTGAGTTATCTCCAGAGAAGGAGACTCCACAGCCTCTCTGGGCATCCTGTCCCAGTGCTCTGTCAACCTCGCAGTGAAAAAGTTTTTCTTACATTCACATGGAACTTCCTATGCTCTAGCTTGCACCCACTGCCCCTTGTCCTATTCAGTTCTCCCTTTTATATTTTTCCCCCTCCACCCTCCTCTCCAGCACTTCACTTCCTCATTACTGGCTTTTTGTAGGTCTCTGGGGAATCTCTGACACTTAAGAGTTTGGATATGCCTGGAATTATCTAAAAACACCCAGGCTTCATCACTTTTAAGATGACCAACTCAACCTTGGGATGAAAAAGTTTGCAAAAGAGTATACCAGACTTCTCAGGAGATGGACTAAGAAAGCAATTTAATTTGAAGATTTGAGAAACATCAAGTTAGGAGGGTTGAAAAAGGGTTTTTTAACAACACAATCCTGAATTTTGGTTCAGTCCTTGCATAAAGCAAGACATGTTAATAAATCAAAGTATATTTATTGCACAAATAATAAATCAAGTTGATGCCCTAACACGTGAAAGCATCTCTGAACGTGGCCTGCATTGAAACACACACTGCCAGGAACTCCCAACTGGCTTTCAAGTGAATGAAGAACTAACACAGCAGTTCGGCGCTCTATTCACCTTACTCTGCTTCTGCTGCTCAACTGGTTCAGATATATCTGTTTGTCTGCAGCCAAAGCATGATGTGGGATGATGCCAGGCACAGCGCACACAGCTTACACAAAAGAACTCACGGTAAAGACAATAACTGTATCAGATGTGAAATTTACAATTAGTATTACAGAATTAGTATTATAAACTGAATGAAATGACCTTGTGAACCGATCGTTACGTACCAGATCCTTAACATGGTCAGCAAGCTCAAGCTCCATTACTAAAGATTATATTCCCCCCACCCATGTTTTTTGTGTACTCTCACAGTACCACCAATCTGGCCCATACCAACCCATGCCAACAAATCTCACATATATATTTTTTAAGTTACTTTTTCCTCTATCCTTGCTTAGCCTCTATCCACTTCTAAGGGACTAGCACCATCCCACCTGGAACCACAGCAAACCAATGTGACAGTCATCACACACAAATCAGATGTGCTTTAACACTGTGTATTATTACCAATATAAACTTCAGAAAATCAACAACAGTCACTAAAACTTTTTTGCCAGCTAATGTAGCTGGAAAAAACCTAACGTAGTCCACTCTATGGCACAGGGAGGTTCTGCATGGTGTCTTCATGAACGCCACCTTTGCCAGAGCACAGCATATATAAAAAAATACATGAGGAATGTTTAAAGGGACTCTTTAAAAGGTCTCTTTCAACCCAAACCATCTCTGACGTTGTCAGCACAGTTACCACTGCTGTAGAGAAATAATTGCTGGTGACTGTGAAAGCTTACTGGGAAAGCCATTGCAGCCTGCTCCTACATCCTTCCCCAAGTCACCGTCAGAGACAGGAGACAAGATTCAATGAACCTCGAGCCTGACTCGGTGCAGCCACTTTTATGCAGACTAAAGGAGCAGATACATTTCTTCAAACCCTGATATCCATGAATCACATACAGATGCTGATGTAACAGCGAGAGGGTGTGCCTGGAATTATTAAAAGGGAACCAAAAGAGAAGAACAAAGACGGGTGAAACTGCTACAACCCCATCTAGATAACTGCTAAGAAATACGCAGCTCGTGAGGCTTCTTCCGCTAGAAAAAAGACATGGAGAGACCAAGCACACAAGTGAAGTTGCTGCTTTACAAGCCTGCAATCAAGCAGAAAGCATAACTGAGAGGTTAAGGCAGGAAAATGAAATAAATTTGTCCACCTTGAAGACAAACAGGTTAACAAAGTTATCTGCCTGGCAACACACGGGCAGAGGAAAAAAGGTCAAGATACCATTTGAAAATCCTAAGAGTAGTCATCACACTGACAGCCTCTCTCTTGCTCTCTGCTTTTGCAATTGTTTCTGTTGAAACAGCTACTGCATCTTAAAATCCCAAATTACCCCTGATCACTGCCACAGAAGAAATGAGAAGGATATTTGTATAGAAAAAAGATTAATTTTAGAAGATGACTCAATAAACAATGTTTATACATTTCTGAGAGGAAAAAAAAATCTAGGTGTGCTAGGATACTAAACTGCATTGAATCAACACAGGCATGTTTTTACCGAACAATTTAAGGTGGCACATGGACAAGGCAGTAACCCCTACAGAAGAGAAAAAGTTAACTGGACATCCAGTACAGATGTACTCCTTTACTAGGGAAAAAAAAGAAAGAATTTCATTCGTTCCACAGCAGATCTTCTAACGTGCTACTTTCAGAGGAAGACACCTTGGCTATTACATGATTCCTGGCTAAAGTTGTTTTTTGAATAAATAAGTTCCAATATTATTAAATCAATGGAGACACACATGTGCTTGAGCATTAGCCTGTTCACAGTCACAAGCTAACTCTGGCAACTATCACTCTTCTAAAAAATGCAGTCTTTCTACAAATGGAGAAAGCAATCTAGTAAAGAGCTGGACTGTCATAATGTATTGAAATGTAAGAGTTTGGGAACAAATTTTATTGAATTTCATAAATATTTTGATAGGTTTGTTTTCTTTCTTCATTAAGTAATGCTTCAAGACAGGTATGGACAAGCTAGAGTTTCTGTTACACAACAGCAAGCTCCCATGATAAACTTGATTACAATAACCCTTTCAGCAGTGAACTTCCTCCTCAGCTTTTTTTTTTTCTTTCAAATAAAAGCCTCACCCTTGCTTCTTTTCATTCTGCACTATTTTCTATCCTGAACAAGTACTGTGTGCACCTGTTAAAATGCACAGAAAAACACAGAGTTAGAAAAGAAATGATCCCACAAAGACACCCACCCCCAACAAAACTAAGATTACAAGGTGTCTCAAAACACCAGTAGACTAAAGCAGGAATCATTGCTTGTTTTGGAAGGTAAAAGCAGCATAGCTGATTAGCAGAATTTGTACAGCTAGAATTTTATACCTCTTAGAAGATTTTAAAAAACAAACCAAACCAAAAACAAGAANAAAAAAAAAAAAAGAAGGTAATAAATCATATGGCAATTAAGCTCATCCAAATTTTAGTCAGGAAAAACGGCTCTTACACATCAGACCTTGAATGTTTTAGAAAAGGACCTCAGCAAACAGAGGAACGTGTCTAAAAGCCAGTCTGGTGGGTACACTTTCCAGGGAAGCAGAAAGCCATTGTCATTCCAGTCTGAGCACTCTGGGGGAAAACACAGCACACATTTTGACCTTCATTCATGAGTTTATTAATAGATTTAGTCAGGAATTACTTTTAATCAGACCCAAACTAAAATATAAATATGCAATCCACCAAAACCTGGAGTGTAAGATAGTCCAAACAACAGTTTCCTATGAAACACATGATGACTTGAAGACATGGGTATTAGCCAGTAGCAGATTATTACATTATATGAAATCCTCTTGAAAAGCCAGTGTGCAAAAAACCATAAACGTGGGGATAACTTTACAGGATTTAGGAAATCTTCAGGTTTCCTCATGACGGTGCCACAAGCCCACCCCGTTGCCTCAGGCAGGTCTCTTTGTCCCAGTTTTCCACCTTGTGACAGAGCAGTAGAGCACCACCCCTGAGAGCCAGGCCCTGGAGGAGCGGCTGCTGGGGATGCTGAAGGCCCTAAAGGCCCCGTCGCGTGACAGGGTGCAATGACCAGCGTGGAGAGAAGAACCAAACACTCTGCAACTGTGCTGGCTGCACACAGCACCCACTAGCAGGCTTAAGCTCCCACGTTCAATAAAGAACAGGAAAAGACGCGTGGAGCAGCTCGTTATTTTCCACACGCTAAACTAAGGCGCTATCTTGGTTTAGAGACAATACGAGATGAAATGATTAATGCCTACACCCTAGCACACTTAGACACCGGTCTCAGCTAAAACCAAACTCATTCCAGTAATTCTTAAATTCCAAATGCTTAACATTAAAACCTTAATCGCTATTCAAAGACATGAAAAGATGACAGTATTAGCTTAATCTATTCACAAATCCAAGAGCTATGCTAATTTTTAGGGCCAAAAGAGACTCGTGCAGGACTGAAGGCTGTTTAGAAATATTATGGGTAAAGTGGAAACCCTTTACACTGCCGTCTCTGCTATTCAAGGATGGCTCCCCTACGACCTGGAATTACTCTTTCCTGGCTTTTATGTTTCTCCTCTTGCCACATTGCTAGGCCAGACTTCTTGCAAGTGTTCCTTCTTCCTTGTAGCACTGGGATCATCACTACCACTCAAGCAAGAAACTTTACACTGTGAGGTTTTAAACAATTCCTTTAGCTCCTCCACCAAAACAAACAAAAGATCACTAGAAAAATACAAACATGCAAAACCTTTATTTCAGAAAATGAAGCTATTGCTTATGAAAACTATAGTTTTCATTGTTTAGGATTCTTTACCAGGGGCCAGAGATACCCCCTTTAAGCAACGATTTTGCATACTTTTACCATTTAATCATCACTCAACCTTTTTCAAGTTGAATAAGAAACATCCCGAGATCTCTAAATCTGAAACTTTAAAGGATGGTATTTAGTCCACCTAACTTAAAGGCTTGAACTATGACTTTAAAAAAAAAAAAAGACTTGTTCCAAGATAACTAGTTAATGAAAAATGAAGTTTTATGATCTTAAAAAAAGTCTCTGCAGAACACAAAAACCACAAAGCGAAACCCTAACTAACTGAAACCCTGGAACAAAACCCAAGAGCAGCTGTACCACATCAATCCAAAAAAAAAATCTATTCAGCCTTGCATCCAGCAGTGAGCAAGAGAGATGTGTAGGGAGGAATTTAAGAACCAAGGAAGCCACAACGACCCTTTACCAAGTATCTATCCAGCTTTACATCATCTGTGACTGAATCTGCAGTGAGGACTCTCTATTTTTTTAGTTCCAAATGCCTTTTCCTTCATGGCTTTTGTCCAGTCATTACCTGTCTGTTTTAACATCCAGAACATCCTAACACGAGGAGTTTCACAAGTTACCCACAAAATGTATGAAGCCATATCTGTTGTTGCTTGATTCTGAACCTGCAGATCAGCAACCTCTCCCAGTCCTGTCTTGGAAGAGACACCGAACAGTCGCCTCCTAAAGATGTTCCACAACCTATCGCCACATCTCCCTTCCTCTTAGTCACCTCTTCTTTAGGTTCAAAGGTAAGTAGATAACATTAATTGTTTCTGGTAGGAAATTTGTCCCTGCATTTGATGATCCTTGCTGTGATTCTCGGTACCCCTTTGTTCTTCTGTATATTTGCGAAGAGGGAGGCTAAGAAAACCAAAAACACCCAACCAGAATTCCATATAGTATTTAAGATATGGGTGCATGACAGATTTATACATTAATATAAAGTTGTTTTGATCCCTGTTCCTTTATTAGAAGTCAGGAGTTATTAGAATATAATTCCAATGTAGCTGGACTACAACAACTGTGTGTTTGAAAACAGCGTGATGAAGGGATTACAGAAAGCTGTATCATTAAGATCACACAGATATTTATTTAAGGCTGGTACATGAACATAACAGCATTGATAACACCAGCTTTCAGAGAATGCTTACAATCTGTAGCATTTGGAAAAATAAAAATAAAAATTAAAATCACTTTCTGTTTAACAAACATAGTAGCACAGACAAATCTGTTGATTGACATGTACCTTGTGGTGTGCTTGGACACCAAACAGACATTAGTGGGGGCAAAAAATAAAAGTATCTCTGTGTGTTTTAATAGCAGCTCAGGAGCCAATGAATTATAATCTTTTAAAAAAAAAAGAAACCCCAAAACTAATGTGTAATGCATACCTACTGTAACAATGTCATACAAACCCCCCAAAATCTGCACTGTATCTGTCTTCTAAGGCCTTCTCCTTCCCACTCAATTTTTCTTTACTTACTACTATTTGCTCCCAATAGACTTGAGATACTTTTACGTCAACTGTTGGACAGGAAGAAAATTTGAGAAAATCCAAGCTGCATTTGCTCCATCTGTATTCTCATATGTGTGAAGCTCAGAGATTATATATTTCAGTTCATGCAGAATGGGGAAGGTTTGCTCATCCCCAATAAATGGGATCTAGAGGGTAGCATTTTTTCAAGCCTTGTTCCAAACTGCTTCTAACACAGGATTAAGAATTTTATCAAGAAAGAAGAGAATAAAAGTGAAAAACTAAGACTAAATAAAATGAGTAAGACTAAGCAACTTGTAGGCATGCTTTTGTTTATAGTGAGATTTTTCTGTTTAAAATTATCACTCTTCTTTCAAAATTGCTTCTGCCAGTGTAGGTAGTCTTTCCTTGCATCAATGATACATAATTTACATTTTCCTACAGGGTTTACTCATCAAAAATGGTCAGCAGACCATTTTAATTTAAAAAACACCTTCAGACGAGAAAATAAGGTTTAACATTTCAGCATTCAAAACACTAATGTCAGTTTGGAGAATGCACTGTTGTCACCTATCAAATTAGCAATACCAAAGCAGTCACCAGGATGGTAGAAATCATTTCCACAGTAACAACTTCAGTACAGTGACCTCATGCAATATTCAGAATACAAAAGTTTACAGAGGAATTTCATCCCTCCTTAGGCAGTGGGACGAAAAACATAAAGCCCTAGAACAGTGATTCACTTCATCTGCCCCTCCTAGAAGAGTACTATAATTAGGAAACTAAATCCACACCCACAACCAAAGAAACATGAGCACTTAAGAAATACTGTCAGGTTTATAAACTTCTATTCATATACCCAAACTCTGTAATGAAACAAATGCTAATCTTTCTGCTTAAGTTAATGAAATTATAGTACCATAAATAGCATCTTTGATATAAAACAATCACAAGGAATGAAGTACTGTTTGCTGTATAAAAGCACTTGGCCAAGCTGCGGCCAGTCTGGGGTACAAATGAAGGAACAATACCAGCAACCTGAGGCAGGCATTAGCCTGAAGAGCAGGACAAACACCCTTATTTTTAGCAACGCTAAAAATAGCCATCATGAAATTCCTCAGGATCTTCGGTGGTCAATATTACAGCTTTGTATAATAATCTTATGCCATAAACACTTAGAGTTTACCTAGAACATCTAGCCCCTGGCTCTGTGTTTGGAGAAAAGCAGGTATGAGCAGTGTGCTCAACAGCCATTCCCAAGTCACATCATTCTCACAGACATCGTGCTCTTCCCTAAGCACCTCAAGGTTTGAGTACAGACCTCACTCTTTCCTGTGCTGCAAGAAAGTTCTCCGCTCGTCCACTTTACTGTGTGAGAAAATACTAAGTTTTTCTGTATTTAAAAGGATGACGAAGTACTTAGGCTTTGTTCTCAGTGCAAGGTGGGAAGAGTTACCACCATGAGTGAAAAGAGCGTGCAAACTCTACGATCTTGCCCAGCCCTCCAGGAAAAGCACAGAGCGTAGGCAAGAAGCATCAATACTCTAATAACAGTTCCTCTGCTAATCTCTATCTATGCTTCTTCAGTATCTACGTTTAAGTTATCTAATGAAAATGCTCTCAGTAAGTGAGAGAGGTAGCTACTTTTCAAAGCCTCCCAAAGAAGATCCTATCTGTTTAAGCTCAGGCACTTCAAACACAGTAAAATATTTTATCAATTTGTGCTACGCTGCTGACCGAAGGAAACCAAACAGAGCAGCAGCAACTCAAAGTATCTAACATGAAAACTCTAACAAGTTTTTCCAACGTAAGTGAAGCTGTACACTTACAAGTCAGAGACAGTTTCCACGTGTTGTTCAGTACTGTAAATTCAACAAATACTGAGACACCCGTAATGCTGATGTTACTTCTGGCCAGAACATAGCCAAAATTACTCAACTAATCCTAACAGCATAAATTACAAGAACCCCCTCACACTTTGTAACAAGCTGGCAGAGAAGATTAGAAGTTTATGAGGACTGAATGTCAAACTACTTCCAAAATCGAGCCATTATCCTCAAAAGCTGAAGACTAGAACCAAGTCCTAGTTTTGGTTTGTATATAGCAGGTAATCATCAAAATATTGAGCAACCATCTTTTCTCAAGCCATGAGAAACCCTCCAATTTTATGTTTTCCTCCAGGCTACCTGACAGTTCTTCTGCCCCCAACATTCACAGGGAAATCAAAATCAGGAGGCGTCTTAAACTACTTAAACTTGTCAGCTAAATTTACAAAACAAAATGGCTTTTACTATGCTTGAACAATGCTGAATTGATTCAAATACATTTTTGTGGCACATCCCCATTTAATACAAACCAGTTTTTATCCAGCAACTGAGTTGTTAGTTGGTTACAAGGGAAAAAACGTTTACACAGCGCAACTATGAGTAACTGTATTCCAATTCTAATGTTGCCTTAACAAAGAGAATCAGAAAGAGGGGCTAAATCTGAGGTTTGGTATCTTCAACTTTCCTGTCATAGTAAAACTCAGCAACATTTAACCAAGCTGTAACATAAGTGACTAACAGTACAGCATCACTTTAAATGAGGGAGACAAGTCCCGCACTGGGTAACACTGCACAAGGACACAAATCCAGCGTTAAACCTTGTCCTCAAACAGGAAACTATACAAAATGTAGCTCCTAGATAAGGAAGCACATGCCTCAGACCTCTCCAAATACAGTCCTGGTAGGTCACTACACTCCCAGACAAGTCTGTCATTTCCCTCTTTTTATTGTGGGATAACGGGATAAAGTGAAAACCACAAATAAAAGATCCGCCTTTTGAAGCAGAGGGGAGATCTGATTGCATGGTGCTCAGGGATGATCTGGTTAAAAAAAGGCAAGAAATTGTCCACAGATAATCTGCAATGAGACAAGACATAAAACTGACTAAGCCATAAACAGCAGGGAAGCTAAAAAACAAACAAATAAGAAAACCCCAAACAACCCAAACCCTTGAATTTCAATGCCACAGGTAAATGGGTAAGCCATGAAACAAATATTAAGAAAAAGTAAGATTGTTCTGTAACTAGAAAAAGGAATCTATCCCATTAAAGTAATATGTCAGGAAGAGAAGAATTATGTCTGCAGTGAAGCAAACCAGGATCTGATAGAACTTCGTATTTCACAAAGGAGAGGCCCAGAAAATTTACACACAAGAAGCTTCAAGGAAATAACTGAGGAGCTCTCTGAAACACAAATGTTGTTTTTTAATTAATCTTAGGAAATTCTAAACATCAAAGGACTCTCCACATTAATATGCAGTATTTAAAAAAATGCAAAAGGGGAGATTCAGGAACTCTAGAATGATTAGCTTGGCATGGATCCTGAACAAAATAATACAATGGCAATGGGAAAAATGGAAGCTAAAAATATCCTGTCAGTCAAGCAACCTTCACAAGGTCAGGAGAGGAGAGAGACGACTGAATCTCCCGCTCTCACAAGGCAGACAGCACAATCTACGGGTTTTGCTGCTCTGAAAAACAGTCTTCCTTCTTTATGGGTATCTAAAGGGGAACCAAAAAACCCCACAAACCTCAAGTCATAAAATCTCACTGGAAGACTGTAACTCATAATTATAGTCAAAGCTCGAGAGCTGTTCCGCTGGAAATCAAAGCGTGCAGAACAAAGGAGTAAAACAGAAGCATCCTTGATAGCAGAGGAAAATCTCAGCAAATTCATGTCAGAAATCAAATCTCTCCAACCCTTAACAGAAGTGAGATTTGTTTGAAGATGACATAGGAAGATGGGTGCAGAAAGATTAGTGGCAGAGCAATATGGGTGCAAACTGCCAAGAATACAATCAAGCAACATTTAAAAAAAAAACTAGTCAAGGAAGAAGAGGAGAACAAAAGAAAATACAAGCTATAGGATACTGTAAGAGAAGAAACCAAAGAATAGGAAAGTTTCTAGACAGTGGTGAGCAAAATTATCATACCTCCATCATTAAAGCAATTCCCGAATAAAAGAGCACAGAAATTCAATAATCCAAGCTAGGAAAGGCTTGTGTGTGCACACATGTGTGCAAGCTACACACCCCTCCAACTCAAAATAAACCCAAAACATCATACAGAATAAACTCTCCACGCTGAAGCGGCATATTCCCAAAAGAGCAAGTTTTCCAGTCTATAAATACATTATGGTACCACCTTCAAATGGTTACTTTAATGAATAGGAAGACCCTGGATGAATTAGACCTTTACTTACAGCAGCAGCAAATACTTCTTTTTAAACTCTTCCTCCTCCCATCAAACCCATCATCAGTTCATTACAGAGCATGAACTAAAATTGTTATTAAACTGCCCAGAGCTACTGGTCTAATGTAACACAGACAAAAACAGGCAACATTTTTATGTAAAAAGGTAAACCTGAAAGAAAAAAGAGATCAGGGAGAAGGAAGAAACAAGAGATCTTTCAGTTAGGTGGAAGACAAGGGAGAAAATACTGAGATGTGCTTTTGAGCATCATGAGTCTTTCCTGCTTGTCCACAGCACTGATTTCTGCCAAGCACAACATGTTGCTATCACTTTATCAGGATGCATTCAAGAGTTTAGTTTAGTGCAGGCAAAGGTAAGGAAGATGTTAACATCTTCCATCTTCTCAGCTGGAAGCTTAGAAGGCACTTCTGTATCATGGAAAAACCTGAAGAGCAATGCTAGGAGTTATTCAGGGATCAAGACACCTAGTGATGGAAATGGGTGAATTATGTGGAGAATTCAAACTGAACAGTGCTTCTTTTATGAGGAAAGGCTGAGCGAGCTGGGTCTGTTCAGCCTGGAAAAAAGAAGACTTAGGGGGGACCTAATTAGTGTTTATAAATATCTTAGACATGGGATGCAGGGGGAATTGGCCAGCCCCTTTTCAGTGGTCTGTGGGGACAGGACTAGGGGCAATGGCTGTAAGCTGGAGCACAGGAAGTTCCGCACCAACATGCGGAAGAACTTTTTCACAGTGAGGGTGGCAGAGCAGTGGAATAGGCTGCCCAGGGAGGTGGTGGAGTCTCCTTCTCTGGAGATATTCAAGACTCGTCTGGATGCCTATCTATGTGATATGAGCTAGGGAGCTGCTTTGGCAGGGGGGTTGGACCCAATGATCTCTCGAGGTCCCTTCCAACCCCTAAGATTCTGTGATTCTGTGATTCTGTTAATACAGCTAAGTTGAAGGTAGGATGTGTAAAAGGAAAAAAAAACCTATATACCAAGACAACCAAAATGTAACCTGGATATTCAGTTTCTCACATTGCAAGGTCAAAGCTGTCTAAGTAAGTACATTTGTTGTTATAGGCAGCAATAATTAGTGGATTATATTAAAAAAAACCCAAACAAGCAAACAAAAAAGCCCCCAGTCAAACACACAAAATACACAGAGGAGGACACAGAGGAATGCCATTAAACCATAACCAAAAAGGGAAGCATTTTTAAGATACAGGTTCCTGGACAGCAGGTGTATCAACCCCACTCTGTCAGCAACCTACTCAGAAGACAGAAAGTTTCAGACAGACTTAGAATTATGCACCTACTTTCATCTAAGATTAAAAAAATAAAAATGAAAAAGAAAGTGTCATATAGAGATGCCATTCTATGACCCCACTCCAGGGCAGAAGCAGCAGCAAGGATAATTTGATAAATGCCCATTCCTTTTGTATTCATGGGCTGGTTGGTGGACAATTTCTGAACAGAACTCATCTAACACTCACCAAGCTCAACTTTCTCCTAGCCTCATCATCATTGAGGGAGAAAAAAAGAAGAAAAAAAATTTTTAAAAATATTCTTAAGAACTCTAGGAAGAAAGGACTTTAAAGTTGCAGGAGAGATTGAGAGAAGGGAACTTCTCTGAGGTTACACACAGGGCCCCTTGCCAAGTCTGCATTCTTGTGTATCTAAAAAGACAACCATTCCCAAAGCTCCTGAGAACAACAGGATCTGAAAGATATTTATGAGACTACACCTATCCTGTTCCACGCAGCACATACCCCAAAGTGACGTGTTTGTTATCTTCAATACTTTAGTAAATCAAGTTGCCCAACAGCCATGGGAGTGACCTGCTTACCTATACATACAGCTACATTTATCTTTGTGTGTGTGTGTTAAGAATGTGAGAATCAAAACAAAAAAGTATTTTTGGACATTAAAAAAAAAAATCCACAATGCATAAAGAGTAAAATACACCAAAAAGTAACTCAATTTATAGTAAGTAATGAAAGTTAGACTTGAGCCAGCAAAGCAGAATAACTACAGCACAAACAAAATAATTACATAAAAAATAACCAGGAGTACAGTCCTGAGTCAAAAATGTAAAGAAAGCTAGATCTATGGCAAGGAGGAGTTGTTGGTAGCTCAAAAGAAATGGGATAATCAATCCTGTATGAGGATACAGGTAAATTCCTCAAAGCAAAATAGAGGATGTGTATCTTAAGTATGTTTCCCTGTGTGCACCTCCACTGCAGGACAGGTATCTATCAATAAAAATAGAACAGGTTGAAAGCAAATTAGCCACAGAACTTTATACATACTATTGGTAATTTTAAAATTTAACTCCTACGCTATCAGGCTTCTAAAGAAATAGCTACCCTGTGCACTAAAAAGGAAATAAAGGTGACTTCCACCTAAAAGAGAAAAGATGGCTGTGCTCAGCAAAGAAGTGTTTGCTACTGGCACAACCCTCAAGATCCGTGGGGATTTACTGTAGTTAAAGAAGTTCTTTGTTTTCTTGCTATTTGCAGTTCGATCTCCTCCAGCGCATAAATCCCCAAACTGAAGTATCAAATTATTTCTTGATGCATAAAAAAGTTTTGATCAAATGGAATAAGAAGACTTGTAGAAAAATGAAATTTTGCAGAGTTCAGATGAAAATTTGCTTTTCTACTCTAGCACTGGGTGGCAACTTAGAACATCTGAGCTAAAAGCTAAGCAGGAGCATCTGCGGTCATTTGCCCCATGAAACCTCAGGTCGTGCATTTAGGTAAAACCAAAGGCTAACTTCTAACCTACAGATCATTTTAGTAGAGGAAGGGATAAATAGGATGACTAATGAAGTGAAGACTTAGAAAAGAGACTTAGAGCAATGGAAAAATAAAACTCCTTTTACACAATTTTTTATAAAGTACTTTTATCCTTCATAAAATACCTGTGAGGTAGTACTTATCTCCAGCCAGGACCTGACACATTTCTAACAGTTATACATCATAATAAAGATGATATAGAAAGGTGGAGGCTCCTTTTCTCTTTATTTATGAGGCAGTTACACCCAGAGGTCCCAGACTTCTGGACAGAGGTGTCCAGTTATGATAAAATTTTGTGGCAAGTATTTTAAATAAAGTTCTATTCGGGCAGAATGAAAAATAATGCCCTTCTTATTAGCTGTTCCATTACTGAAATATGAATGGCTGATCTCCACCTACACTGGAAACATGAAATAGAATACAAGGCATACTGTACCACTGGAATCATCACATACTTGAGGTTGGAAGGGACCTCTAGAGACTGTCGAGTCCAACGCCTCTGCTCAAAGCAGGGTCAACAACAGCAAGTGGCTCAGGATTGTGTCCAATCAGGTTTTGTGCATCTTCAAAGATGTGGACTCAGCAATGGTTCAGGGCAGCCTGCCCCAGCCTTCAATCAGCTTAACAGTTTAAAAGTTGTATGTTTAAATTTTCTGTATTTCAGTTTGTGCCCGTTGAGCCCCTCCATGACGAGAGCCTGACCCCATTCCCACTCCTTCCCAGAGAAGGGCAACCAGGCTGGTGAAGGGGCTGGAGGGCAAATCACAGAAGGAGCAGCTGAGGGAGCTGGGAATGTTTTGTCTGGATAATAGGAGGCTGAGGGGAGACCTTATCACCACCTACAACTACCTGAAAGAGCAGGTTGTAGAGAGGTGGGGGATGGTCTCTTCAGCTGAGTAACAGAAGATAGGACAAGGGGAAATGGCACAAAGCTGTGCCAGGGCAGGGTCAGATTAGATATTAGAAAAAAATTTTTTACTGAAAGAGTTGTCAGGGCCTGGAACAGGCTGCCCAGGGAGGGGGTTGAGTCACCTTCCCTGGATGTGTTTAAAAAAAGGGTAGATGAGGTACTTGGGGATGTGGTTTAGCATAGGACGGGAACGGTTGGACTCGATGATCTCAAAGGTCTTTTCCAACCTTGTGATTCTTGTCAGGTGTTAATACACATTACTGAAGTCCCCCCAGCCTCCTCTCCCCTGCGAGAGCAGTCCCAGCTCTCTCAGCCTCTCCGTGTAGGACAGACACTGCAATCACCTCTAACTGCTAAACTGTACCCAGGACACGAGGAATTGCCAGTGCTACGGACTCCATCCCTGTCCTGCACAGCACAGGAGCTCATCAGCTGGGAAGCCCGAGGCTGGTCACGTTCCTTGCCTAGGAAACACTACTACTCAAGGACAAGGCATAGCCCTGTGCATGTACACATACACATGTTACCACGTAGACAGACAGTAGATATGACTCACCTTGGAATAACTGTTGCATTTATTTTTTTAAAGCAATAAAAAATTCAACTTTGTACAACTTCAGCATATTTTTGGTATCTGGAAGTTGTTACTGAAAAAACCAAACTTTAAGCCACTGAGAATGTTTTTATATAAGATAAGCTTTATCAAGTTAGGATTCATCTCTACTGATAAAATAGTACTTAGCATGGCTTCAAATCCTTCAAGCTACTATGACATAACTATTTCTTGGGCAGCAGTGAACGAGCATGGGACACAATGAAATGCACTAAAAGGCCACTCACTGTGAAAAGGAGACATACTGAATAGACCTGCCACTTATCAAGATTTCTGGACACGTTTGCAGCTTGTATTCACCAGACTTGAAACACAACAAATAATGGCCTTAGAACATCTTACCTGCCTGGTTATTAGCAGTCATAATCCCATAAAGGTTTTGAAGATAATTGTCTACAGAATATTATATACAGAACACCAAGGAGAAAAGAATGCAGGCTGCATTTTCCAGATGGTGCATTATACAATCTGACTTCCTGCTCCAGGACAATGACCTCATCCCCTGAATTTCTGAAAACTCAGATGTCAAAACTAGATACAGTAAGCTATTGGTAATATCAGTGCTGCAATCATAGAATCATAGAATCATATAATGGTCTGGGTTGGAAGGGACCCAAAGGATCATAGAGCTCCAACCCCCCTGCCACAGGCAGGGCCACCAACCTCCAGGCCTGGATCTACACAAGGTTGCCCAGAGCCCCATCCAACCTGGCCTTGAACACTTCCAGGGACGGGGCATCCACTACTTCTCTGGGCAGCTTGTTCCAGCACCTCACCACTCTTTCTGTAAGAAACTTCCCCCTAATATCTAATCTAAACCTTCCCTCCTTTAGCTTTAGTCCATTCCCTCTTGTCCTGCCATTATCTACCCTTTTTAAAAGTTGAATCCCCTCCTGTTTGTATGCTCCCTTCGGGTACTGGAAGGCTGCAATGAGGTCCCCCCCGCAGCCTTCTCTTCTCCAGGCTGAACAAGCCCAGCTCCCTCAGCCTCTCTTTGTAGGGCAGGTGCTCCAGCCCTCTAATCATCCTTGTGGCCCTCCTCTGAACCCTCTCCAACAGTTCCACATCTTTCTTGTATTGGGGGCCCCAGATCTGGACACAGTACTCCAGATGGGGCCTCACGAGGGCAGAGTAGAGAGGGACAATCACCTCCCTGTCCCTGCTGGCCACCCCTCTTCTAATGGAGCCCAATGAGTAGCAAGATCAGTTCTGAAACACAAGATGCAGGAAAAAGCTAGTAAGGCATATGTCAAAAATGACAGTATGATGTAGTACAAAATGTTAGAACTAAATAAACCTGCAGCTGCATTACTAAAGGAAAAAAGTAGGGACAGATATTCCTAGAAAGAAGAAGCCACAGTAATATCGGAGTGGCTGGAAAACAAACTAGACAGTAAGCTTACAGAACTTTACCTATATATCTCCATGAAAACAAGTTTAAGAGGTGACCTGATTAGTATGTACGTCAGCTTACACTTCAGAAGTGAGGGGTGCAGGTGTCAGTGTCATAGACCAGCAAGACAGAAGTATAAATTTACACCAATTCAGCTTTTAGATCAGCAAGTTCCTGCAAGCTGAATAGCAGACCACACTAGATACAGACTCATCATAGGCAATATTAAGACAAAAATATCAGATTTGTGTTTTTTCCCCTGGTTTGTGGTAAAAAGTAAAGTGCATATACACTATGTCAGTGTTTAAGACCGAGGGTGAAGTGGTTAGACTTCCTCTTTTATAGCAATATTAAATTGGCCAACTTGTGGCTCTCAAGTTGTGAAGTCTCACTCCCACATGGGGACATGTTACAATCTGTGGTGGAAGTGTGCTTATGGAGGGACAGTAGAGAGTAATCCAAACTGACAGCTCTGGGAGAGAGTAAACTAATAGGGATGGATCAAATTATCTTCAGGATTGACACCAGAACATCCTGCATGCCAGAAACAGCTCTGTCCCAAAAGAAAGCAGTAGGATCCTCCAAGGGCAACTGCCATCTCCCCTTTGCAAAACAAATCTCCCACTCTGAGACACAGCACAAGCTTTACAGCTGCAATTCATACAAAAATTTTGTCTGTGAGATTGGTAGGATAAAGGGAGGGGATATTTTATTTAGTCAGGCCAGAATACAAAGTTCTATGCAACCATTTTTGAGAGACAAAAGCAACTCCAAAGGATGGAGGCCAAGAGTGACAAAGAGACTGAGAATTACACAGAATCACAGAATCGTAGGGGTTGGAAGGGACCTCGAGAGATCATCGGGTCCAATTCCCCTGCCAAAGCAGCTCCCTAGGACATATTACATAGATAGGTGTCCAGACGAGACTTGAATATCTCCAGAGAAGGAGACTCCACCACCTCCCTGGGCAGCCTATTCCACTGCTCTGTCACCCTCACTGTGAAAAAGTTCTTCCACATGTTGGTGCGGAACTTCCTGTGCTCCAGTTTACAGCCACTGCCCCTAGTCCTGTCCCCACAGACCACTGAAAAGGGGCTGGCCAATTCCCCCTGCATCCCATGTCTAAGATATTTATAAACACTAATTAGGTCCCCCCTAAGTCTTCTTTTTTCCAGGCTGAACAGCCCCAGCTCACTCAGCCTTTCCTCATAGGGGAGATGCTCCAGACCCCTAATCAACTTTGTAGCCCTTCTCTGGACTCTCTCCAGGAGGTCCCTGTCTTTTTTATACCAGGGAGCCCAGAACTGGACACAATACTCCAGGTGGGGCCTGACCAATGCAGAGTAGAGGGGGAGGATCACTTCCTTTGACCTGCTGGACACACTCTTCCTGATGCATCCCAGGATCCCATTGGCTCTCTTAGCCACCAGGGCACACTGCTGGCTCACAGCCAACCTGTCATCAACCAGGACCCCCAGGTCCTTCTCCACAGAGCTCTTTTCCAGCAGGTCATCCCCCAGCCTGTACTGATACAGAAATTCAGAGCTTAAAAAAACCCCAACAGTTCACACTCACCATTCAACATATCTTTACATTTTAGGAAAAGAAATCAAGAAATTTTATCTTCAATTTATCCCCTGAGTTTTAAAAGCTGAGATTATTAATATTTATCCAGACAGGATAGCAATAGTGTGTATATATTTAAAAAAAAAAAAGCTTCACTTCTCAACAACTCATGACCTGCTGAATATAAGCTATATTTTAGAGCCTGGTAACATTACTCACAACATCATCACTGAGGGCCTGGGCTACAAACACCTTTTGGCAGCCCAGAACCTAGCTTTTCATGTTAGTAGAATTGCTAGTTTCTGTTCCTAAAGGCTAAGATTTTATTTGCACACTTCAAAAATTCTTTTAGGCAACACAAACACCAATGGGCAACAATTAACAATACACAATAACCTTAAATCGGGGAAATGTGGATTTCAAGACTGTCCATCACTACTAAGCTTCTGAAAGGGCAGTAACCCCTTATGCAGATTTTAGGTTTGATGTATTTCAACAAGTACAGCAAGAAACAGAACAAGAGATACCATCTAAATCCCATTTTATGAAAAGAATATGGAATTTAAAACAAAAAAAAAACCCAAAAGATATTTTAAATAAGCACCAAACAGGATAATATATTGCCCTTAGACATGAAGCCAAATCCTATTTGTTCCAAGAACAGTTCTGAATACCTGTTCCTCCACAAGTACTTAGTGATTTCATTTTAACCTAGGTAATCAGCTTAATAAGACTGGCTAAAAATTAAAGCACTCAAGAGACACAGAGCATACTGGTTTCTGCACAAGCTCCAATAATCCGAAACATGAACTCTACAAGGTAAGAGTAGATTTAATCAATTTATTAGTACTCTGGCCAAAAAAATTAAAATACCACAAGATAACTAGTTTTTAGTAGGTTTTTAAAAATCTTTTCCTTTAAGAAAAAAATTTACCTCCACACAAAAGATCTTAACATCAAGTCCACATAATCTCATCTTCTCTGGGAAATGCTGAAAAACATTCAAATATGGAATATGACCTTCAACAACATACCTGCATTAAAAAAAAAGAGACCAAATTAAAATAGTATTTCACATGACAAATGCATATGTTTATTCTAAAATTAATACACAAGTCAACTTCTGATTTAAAATAACATCAGTATTATGCTCCTAAGCAATTCTATGTGAAGTTACATACCTTAAATGCTCCACAGGACAAAAAACCAGTTCAGTCATTTAACAGGCCTTTAAGTTCAAGCTCAGATATGAACGACATAAGATAATGCCATGGCAATAAGCTCACAACTGACAGGCTTATACAGAGTTTGTTCTGCACATTCTTCAGTTTCAATTCTGAAACTGCTTAAAGACTCCTTTGAATAGTAGGGATCTTTATTTTCTCTATTCTAAAGCTTTAAGTAAATTTTACTTTTGAAACACACTTTCTGCTGAAAGAGTTTGAGACAGGTAATGGGGTAGGGAGAAAAGTCACAGAATGACGAGCAGACACATAGAACCAAAACCCCATTAACTACATCTGTATTCTGATTTTTAAAGAAAAAAATATTGTTTAGGTATGAATAGAAATGATTTTGCATGCTAATAAAATTTTGTATACTAAAAAAAATGTGTATACTAATAAAAATAAAGTGTATTTGCACTCAAAGAATGTCTTTTTTGTTAAAAACCTACTTTGCTAGTGGTTGACAGTCTTGGTTGGGATGTTCCTTTACTTCTTCATGTATATAAGATGGGACTTATCCAGGTACCAATAAAAAGCCACCACCAGAGCAAACCCCTGCTCTTAATGACATTTACACCAGGCAAAGCAAGCACTGAACAGGCACGGATCCTCCCAAGGCAACAGGCATTACTGTCATTCCAGAACAAAGCATGTCAATGGGTCCCCACAGGACTAAGCTAGAACTGCCTTCCTGTCTCCTGCAAAACCATTCTGTTTTTTAAGAGAGTACCTTTAACTGGAATAAATTAACATTTCAAACAGAGAAGACCCTGGTCTTTAAACAATATTAGAGATATTATTAACCATATTAGAGATAATATTAACCATTTCCTCTCCTGCCAGCTGTGTTATCTGCTCTGTATCTCTCTGGTCTGGCTACACAGATTACAGACTTCTCAGTCTTCGAGCTCTTGAGTCCCTCCTGGGCTCGTACAGTGGCTGTAGGGCTGAGCTCTGCATCTGCTCCTAGCACAGGGCAGTACCTAAACACTGCAATCGTAGCTGGATCCCATCCCACCAGCTGAAACACCCAAGTTCCTCCTAAAGCACAAGCATTCTGCCACTTTCATCTAAGTGCATCTGGAGAAAAAAAAAGCCAAAACCAAAAATAACACCAAACATCTTCACAGAGAGAGCAGCCTCTGTTGAGGAAGACTCAGCTCCATCCTGAGCTTACGGCAATTCACAAGCTCACCTTCTCTTTCCTCGTCTGGTGCCCTAACCTCCACTTGTTGCATGCTACGTAGTGTCTATCTGTTGAATAAAATCCTAATTAAAGGGTAGTTCCTGTGAAGTTTACAGTTACATTCTAATTTAAAACATTCTTAACTGAATTTCCAGTTTAATTAAAAAATCCCCAATTAATTAAAGACAGGATTAAAATGAAAAAAAAAAAATAATCAAAACTCTGTTAAAATTAACCCTTTATAATGATTTCTGAAAAATCACATTGCCCAACACTTTCTGTTCTGAAGCTCCACATTTCAGTCTCTTAAATTAAAAGGGAAAAGTTGCTACATAATCCTTTATAATCAATTCCTGTGATGTCCATTTTACTAACAAAATTTCAGTAGCTTCCTCAACCACTGTACAGAATAATTCCCCACCCTGAGTGGAGATATGCACTGGCACATATACTCGGTGAGGTTACCACCCAAACTCAGCACCATCCAAGAACATGCTTGGCCTTGACAGCCTGCCTGATCTGCTGAGCAGCTTGCACGGCTGCTCTGTAGCTCAACTGAGTCAAGGTCAGCTGCACTAAATTGAAGAACTTAAACCTGAGGGATGGTTTCACAAAATTAATCAAGCCAACCTAAATGTTCAACCTAAAGTTGTACTGCCATGCTCCTGCTCTGGCTGTATGCTCCTGCTGCTCATTGTCCTCTTCCACCTATGGAACTCCAATAGCAGCAAAAGATTGCCCATTACCCTCTTCAAGAAAGGAAAGTTTGTTTCCCATCATGTAATGAGCTGAGGATGCTCATGGATGGCTCCAATGAGCACAAGAGTCAGCAGAAAGATGGGGATGCATCACACAGGCAGCAGGAGAGAAGAGAGAGAAGCAAGACATTCCTCTTTCAGCAACAGTGACCCATTACTGGCTCTGCTGAAGATAAGCTTTGGCTGACACGTGTAAAGGTGCAATCACACCATTAGCTGTCAGATATGAAGAGCTGGTACCAAGACACCAGGAGCAGGAACCTCCTGAGCCAGCACAGCAACAGCTGGAAGAAGACAAACAATGGAGACCTTCCTCGGGGTGTGGTGTAGTGGTGATTGCAGCCAAACCACCCAAACAGCTTGCTGCCTCCGAACAAGGAATCCCACCCTCCCTTCAGTCCTCTGCCACACACTCCTCCCTGCTGACAAAAGCACTTGTGTGACTTCTCACACAGAGGATTAGGTTGAAAAGCAGTCTTTTGTTTTCCAGGGTTTGATTTCAACCAGACAGATTTCCAGCCTCAGCTGACTGCAGGAACGCTGCTGCCAGCAGAAGGTGGAAAGCAACTGTGGTGAAACAATCGACCTGTGCTAAAATGTACAGTGAAAATTTCTTTTACAAAATTACTTTTCTGCAGATCTATTTTTTTCAACTACTACACCACAACCTGGATGAATGCTAGTACCCAGGGCAAGAGAATGGGCAGGAATGCTTATGCAGCACCAGAGAAACAAAAACTCTGATGAACTTCAACTGGTGCTGGAACTGCGAAGAGACAAGCAATGTCCACCAAAATGGCTTTTAAAAAAGTACAGAAGTCTTCAGTAACCTGCTGCACCAAGTCAGAGCATTGCAACTGTTTAAAGAATAATGGCATCTTTCCTAGCTTGGAATTACAAAAGAAATGCTCTTCTCCCTCAGGTTAAGAGGTGTTTGTACATTCTAAAAATACATGAAACGGCGTAAATACCCTGTTATGAATACAATGTGCTGATGATTCAGGTTTTTAACCCTTACTCCAAAAGCCCAGATTTGGAACAGCACTTCAGAACAGTTTCTTCTGCTGTTCTGCCAAACCTTTCATTTAACAGACAGATTATCAAAAACACTTGCAAGACTACATTGTACCAGTGAAGTGCTTGAAAACTTGACTGGCAGATAGAGCACACAGCCCATGTTCTTTTAATTACAACAGCAGCACACATTAGTAAGGTCAAAGTATGAAAAAAACCCCCTTGGTCCTCTGCATGCTACAAGGAAACGATGCATCTGTTAAAGCCACACAGTAACGCCACAAACTGATTACAAGTTTAGTCTTGCCAGCACAGCTATAACCTCATTTGAAAGGCATTAGTTCTCACAATCTCCAAGTCTAGCATCTTGAAACTTTTTCCACAAGTCAACGATTTTATTCTTCAGACAAATAATTCACAATGCATTGAGCATTGTGAGACTATTCACAATGGAAAAGGGTTTAATGTGATGGATGGATGTGATCAGAAGGTTGTTAAAAATGTTATTTTTGAACTAAAATGTCCCTGTCAGAGGAGGTAATTGTAGTGTTTTTCTGCTAAGTGTGTCAAGTAGCAAGGAGGAGTATATTTTTGGTGTTGTAAATCTTTTAAAAGCTGGCAGACTGCCCTACCATAGTGCCTAAGCATGTGTCACAGGGGAGGAGCGGTAGTCAGTGGACTTCAGGGTAGGGAGAAAACCAAACTGAAGAAAAAAAAAAAATCAGGCAGAATTTTATGCACAGCTGTAATTCAGCGGGTTTACATGAAACAATTTGCCTACAGAGATTTAAAAGGTAATGCTGAATACTTAATGTTTTCTCTGCATAGTTTTCATCTCTGGTCTGTCGCTGTTTTGATTTGTGTACCTTAACGCATGCAAAAATGTGAACCTTGTCTGATTTTTTTAAACTTAAATATTCAGAAGTTAGAAAACAAGTATTTTATGACAGTTCATGCAATTTAAAATGATTTTCCCTTCTTCAACAAACTTGTGAAAGGTGAAGACCTTAAGGGTAGGGAGGGAAGCATGATAATGTAATTACCGTCTTATATAACTATCGTATCATGGCAAAACTTTGCAATACAAATGACAATTCTTTTCAACATCTCTGTCTGCATTTAATTCAGTCCATACTTTCAGTGCATTCAAAGTCACCAAATCATTATCATTTACCCACTTTTAAGAGTATTACACCCATAGATTGTTTCAAATTAAATGGCATCGTCACATGCAAATAATCTTATTTTGATTTCCAATTTTTAGTTCCTGATTATGCCTTTCTGTGCTATATTTGCTACCTCACTTTTTCTCTCAATTTCCTAGCTTTTTAAAACTGTTTTCATTTCCTCTAAATCCTTTCAAGCAAATACGAGCATCTCTCGAGAACCTCAGTGCAAAGGATGTTCTCCAGGTTCTGAATCATTGTCCTGGATCTTTTCTGCAGCCCCTGATTTCTGAAGTGCCAAATGCAATACACCATTAATATGCAAGCCACACAACCTACCCTTCCTCTTAACAGTTGACTTTGACAGTTGAGGGGGTTTCTTGTTGCTTGGTTGGATGATTTCAAACCACAGAGGGGAACTTGCAAGGGCACATTTGCCTCATATGACCTCACATGCTTTTCAGAGATAGCTTCCAAGATACAGTAATCAAAGTATGGATATTTAATTATGTTTTCTCTCTAAACAGGATGGGCTGAACAATAATTCTCTACTGTGAACCATTTGCTCCATCCCAGTGAGTGTAATTTACTACTTGGATTTTTGCCAAACATTATCAGGCAGGATTGATATATTTATTTCCGAACCACTGACAAAACCAGAGTATGCTACAGTAGTTTTGACTCCTACAGAACTTCCTTAGGAAGATACTAGTCAGTAGTAAGTGTTTTGTTTTATTGAAGACTATTTCTTAATCCACACAATAAATACTTGTGCATTGCAGAGTGCTAGTCTGAATTCTGTAGCATTTTGCTGAACTTTTTACAATCATCTTTTATGCAACAGCATAGCCAGTTATGCAAATACACAATGATTGGTGCAATTCTGATCGATGCAGGCAACGGGCTTCCCCTGAAGTTGCATCAGTTAAACATTGTTTTGCATAGAAATAAATTAGCTAGTATTAACTACCATCCTTCAAGACACACAAACCTCCCCTTTTTAAAAAAGTACTTGCAAAAAGGCGTTCTCCACGACCCATCCTTCTGAGAAAGCTTGTGCAAAGCTCCAACAGCGCAGGTGGAAGTTGGTACTCCAGGGGAGAGAGGCCGTGATGGGAGATCAGGCTCTGGGGTAAACTTCATTCATCACGTTTTCAGGAGCTATACCAGTTATATACACTCCAGGCTGGGGATGATGGACCCGCTGCCTTGCTTTTTAGCTCACAGGTTATACATTTGGAAAATAAAAATTAAAGAACTGAAATCTACTTCCTTAACTGAATTTTTAATCAGTTTTTCCTTTATTTTGTCCGAATTTGCAATCTGAATTGCCAATGTACGCTTACTCAAGTCTTTCTGTACCTTAAATTTTGGCAATGCAACATTTTTTCCTCATTTTTTAGAAATACCTGGTATTTCAACACTTGTTAAAAAGGGGTTATAGTATACAAAAGGTCTTCAAAAGGAAGATCTGTGAATTCCTGAATTTAAACTATTCAAACCCTATTTAAAATATTTATTGCTAACAAGAAAAGTTGAATTATTTTCCATTAATTAAGGAGAATAGAATATTTCAGCTAGAAAGGACTTAGGATGGTCATCTAAGTCCAATTGTCTGACCAATTCAGGGCTGACCAAAAGTTAAAGCGTGTTGTTGAGGGCACTGTACAAATGCCTCTTAGACACTGACAGGCTTGGAAGTAAGTAAGGGAGGTAGCCTGGAAGAAGGGGGAAGGGAACTGTGCTGCCAGCAACATTTTGTCAGTCTCCATTTAGCATCAAACCCTACTACTGGAGCATATCAAACCTTACTACTGGAGCATTTTATCTCTACTATATTAAAAGCTATTTGATTCTGAACTCGGATACAAAGATATGCAGGCAAAAAAGGATCTCCTATACTAATTTCTGTGCCCCACTCCCTGCGTGAAGCTACTGAGCTACCTCTCAGATCACTGCATGCTGCTGGTATGGTTTGTATGATGACACTGATGCAAGTCCCAGAGAATGTTTACTCATTTAATTCCATCATGCTGACAACAGCAAAAACAGCAGAAGTGTGAGCATACACACCTCCAGCAGATCTTAGGAAATTTTGAAGAAGGATAAAAACTTCTCTACTTCCAAAACCTTCTCCCTTACAGGTCTTTGAGACTCACTGCAAGCAACAGAGGACAGCATTCTCCAAAAGCAGCAATACAAATTGTAACACAATTGCCAAATAAAAGATAAGACAACTAAACAGAGAAAAACTCTCACTATTTCTGACCAAATCTGTAAGAGGGCAATACTGTAGATGTAATTTTTAATAAATATACATATTATTGTATTATTGCTAAAAGCAACAAATATTTCATTAGATATTATTCATACCTTAAGAGATCAGATAACGTCATCGGTTCTCTCAACCAAAGTAGTGCCATGTAACAAAATGAGAGGGTCATTGGCATTGTCATCCTCAGTTTCTCCTTGTGGTTCTTCATTAAATAAGAGCTACCATCTACTGATCCAGAGAACATAGAGGTGTTTTCTGGGTTTAAGATAAAAAACAGAAACGGAAAAAAGTAATTAATATAATACACACACAATCCATATTATAGAGAGAACAAGATAAAGGAAATACACAGACCCTTGTGCAGCAACTAGTAACGTTTTGAAATCACTACCTGGAGTAGCTTGGTAGTCTGGGCAATTTTCTACTAGACAGCTTAACCCTATTTTATTAATCTACCGTGATACGAGATGACAACCTTGTTTCATAAACTGATACATCACTTGACCAAAACGCGGGATCATATGAAGAGACAAAATTCACTCTAGTACCTGTCAAAACAGACCTTTTCTTGAGAACTAGACTTAAAACTGGAGTTCTAGAAGGACATTAACTCCTATATAACACGTTAACTATCAGTACTTATGTCCTGGTTTCAGCAGGGATAGTTAATGTTCTTTCTAGAAGCAGGTATAGTGCTGTGTTTGGGATTTAGGATGAGGATTAAGTTGGTAACACAGTGATATTTTAGTTGTCAAGGACTTTGCAGCTTCTCATACTGCCCTGCCAAGGAGAAGGTTGGGGGTGGGGGAGCCCAAGAAGCTGGGAGGGGACACAGTCAGGACAGCTGACCCAAACTGGCCACAGGCATATTCCGTACCATATGATGTCATGCTTTGTATATAACTGGGGGTTTGGCTGGGAGGTGGCTCAGCTTGGGAACTAGCTGACCATCGGCTTTTGGTGGTGAGCAATTGTGCTGTGCATCACTCATTCTGTGTATTATTTTATTATTACCCTTTGCTGCCCTGTTGAACCTCCCTTATCTCAACCCAGGAGTTTTACCTTTATTTTTGATTCTCTGCGCATCCCACTGCGGGGGGAGTGTGCAACCAAATGGCTCTGTGGTTGTTTTAGCTGCCTGTCAGGTTACACCATGACAACTTATGAGCTGGAAATACTATTTTCCATTTCAGAGATAAAGGAACAAACAGTGGGGAAACAAGAGAAAATTCTATGTGCTTAAAACAATGCCTCAGATTTGGGGATTAAAACAACAGAGATTTGAATTCATAGTCAAGGCTTTGACAGGAACATAATTTACACTGCAGAAATTTTACTGAGGTTAAGGTATGTAACCATGTCAAAACCTAAGTGTTCTTTTAAAACAACAGATCGACATTCAGTGAAAAAGAAACTGTCTTTAGAACAAAAAACAGAGCAAATGATAACGAAGGTGGGGATAAAACCCACCAACCAACACTAAGAAAAGTTCCTTACTTCCTTACTGAGATGAATCACTTAAAACTAAGAGAAGTGGCAATGAGAAACTTAATTTAGGGGAGTGATTTATGACTTAGGAACCCTTTCGGCAGTGAAACATGAGTTCAGGGAAGGAGGAAGAGAAAAAAACCAACCCCCTCCTCCCTACACCAAGACCCAGCCAGGACAAATGACAATGTTTTGTAGTTAAAGCACACCAGCACAAAATAGCAGCATCAATTCTGCAGAGATTTTCTCACCGCGCTTCCCCACAGACTGTCCCACTGTTTGGATGGGAAGAGCGGGCGCTGGACCCCCAGCTTCCCAGCTGGCAGCTGCAGGGCCACAGCAAGCAGTCTGCAAAGGAACACTTTAAAACTTCAGAGAGCTTGGCAGCGCAGCCCCACGGTTATGCTGGCAGGTGACAGCCAAGCTCGTAGGATGACGGTGGTCAGTGTGTAGAGGTCCAGTGCCCACCAACACGCAGTATGGAGACAGTCACTGCCAAACAGCCAGTTCCCGAGCCAGAAATGGTCTTTGATGCCACCTACCGGCTCCTAAAGCAGCAGCCAGGATCTAGGGAGGCTGCAACAGGTTAAAAGAACAGGCTCACACATACACGTCGCACAGACTAAGGACAGAGAAGGTGTAGATGAGAGCATCCTACCATGTCTATCGCACATAGGTGTGCCGGAGAACAAAACCTGTAACATCACTTAATCCTTTTAGGCAGCAACTTCACCTTTTACATGAATACTTGTGCTTAAAGGCAGCTTCACGACTGAAGCTTCATTATTAATTTCACACTCAACTCAATTTAAAATAATCCTCATTATATTTGTGGTCTTAATGATGGTGCACAATTTCCTTTTATTCCCTCCAGCTTACGCAAGGCATGACAACACACAGTTATACACACGTAATAATTTAAGAGTTTAATAGGCTTCTCAAGCAATATCTTAGCACTACACTCAGTGGAATCTGCTATTAACCCTACACAAAAGTAACAAAACAAGAATGCTTGCACATTGAACAAGCCCCTTAGGAAAAAAAAAAGGGTGTTGAGGTTTCCAGGCTGTAGCAATAACACCTCAGTAAAAGGGGCACAGAAAAGGAATGAATCTTCACAACAATGTATAATCAACTACAATGCATCTAGTAGTACTTGTCTTAAAATTCAATATACAAAACAACTCCTGTGTTTGTTTGATTTCACCAAAAAGCACTTTTAGTGTCACTGAACCCTTAACCACTTTGAGTGTTTTCAGTGAAATCAGTATGACTACTTAAAGCTGAATTCAATCCCTGAAACACCACACCCGTTACATTACAGACTATTTTAAGACTATCTAGCTGTTCTAAAACTCTAAAAAAAGTAATTACAAAAGGCACAAATACCAAGGAAGAACAGAGCTTCTCTGGATACCAAAAAGAGGATGAAAAGTCAGTAGAATAATGTCACTAGGATTTTTTCACTCAATTCTTTCCTCTTTATAAAATATGTCTTTGTGTAGCACCCAAGATCTGTTACATAGAATCACAGAATAGAATCACAGAATGTTTTGGGTTGGAAGGGACCTCAAAGACCATCTAGTTCCCACCCCCTGCCATGGGCAGGGACATCCTCCACTAGCCCAGGTTGCCCAAAGCCCCATCCAATGTGGCCTTGAACACTGCCAGGCATGGGGCTTTCACAACCTCTCTGGGCAACCCGTGCCAGGGCCTCACCACCCTCCTAGTAAAGAATTTATTCTTAGCATCTAACCTAAGCCTACTCTCTTTCAGCTTGAAGCCATTACCCCTTATCCTATCCCTGGTGAACATCCCCTCTCCCACTTTCCTGTAGAACCCCTTTAAGTATTAATAGGTCATAATTAGGTTTCCCTGGAGCCTTCTCTTCTCCAGGCTGAACAAGCCTAACTCTCACACTCTGCTCCAGCCCCCTGATCATCTTCGTGGCCTCCTCTGGACTTGCTCCAATAGCTCCATGTCTTTCCTGTACTGGGGACCCCAGTGCTGGACACAGCACTGCTGGACACGGCTCCCACCAGAGAGTAAAGGGGCATAATCATCTCCCTCGACCTGCTGGTCACGGTGTTCTTGATGGAGCCCAAAAAATAAGCTAAACCACTGGGCACTAAAGAGATGATCTATACAACTGAAGAAGAGATCTGCTATTCAGGCATCACTGCCTACTTGGAGGATGGAAACCTCTCCTGCTAAGAAATAGCTTACAGTGACTCTACCTGAAAATGTAAGGATGAAAGGTACTCACATTGTATTGGCAAAAGTTTGTGCCACCATTTTTTTTGCACCTTCACCCTACCAGCCCCCCCAATTTTTTAATTATTTTTTTTTTAATTGCTGCAGATCAAGTTTCACATTCTAGTACCATTCCTGGACTTTTACAAAATAAAGAGACAAACATGAAAGAACACGATTGCATTCTTCTGAGGGAAGACAGGAAATTTCACAGAAGAACAGAACTGGGACATAAAGAAGGTAGTACCTAACAAGGGAAAACAAACACTGAAACAGAAAAAGAAGGGAAAGGCAAATAAATAATAAAGAAAAAAAGAAAAAACAATGAAAGTTTAAAATGCAAGCAAAAGCTTTAAAATGTACCTTCAAAATGATTTCCAATATCAGACACTGAAGCATTGCCTGGCATTACACTTGCCCAGAAGCACCAAACACTCCAATTTTCTATAACATTTTAATTAACATGTTTAGGGTTCTGTAAGTATTTTCAAGTTGATATGATGGGCAGAAAGAAGAAACTGATGGAATGCTAGAATATTTTTGATAGAGGGAGTTATAGGGAAAGGAGATACAGAAGTACTAAAAATACTGTAAGAAAAAAAATGAGAAAACTAAATATATCTATGAGAGAGAAAAAAATCTCCCCCTAAATAAACTCATGGGTTTTAAACATCAAAGTCACAACTGACATCTCTGCTATTAGCTAAACAAGTGCTTATTCTTCAAAGCTCACGCATTTGAACATCCAGCTTTGCAAATAAAATAGCAATTTTTCCCCACTCCAAACAGGAGGTACAGAGCAAGCTTGTTATAAAATAGAACTTCCTCCTGCATTTCCCATTGCACTTCCAGGTCCTGTTTAACTTTCATCTCTGTAGGTGGGGGGAAACTCTTCTATTTCTGGTAGAACATAAAGTGCTTTCGTGGCAAACAGGATTGAAACCTTTACACTTTCTAACCAGTTCCTCCAATTCACTGTACATGAATAAATGTCAGATTTATTTATATTAAAAAAACTACACAAAAGTGGTTTCCAGATAGTTCAGTTCATTGCTCCTACCTGAGGCCCTGCTAGCTGAAGAGGCAAAGCTGCAATCAGTCTGTAGGTCCCCCTCGCTTTCAGAGAGAGATGAGTGAAGGAGGCTGGGTCTCTCAGCTTCACTGTCCACATCAGTACTGCTATCACATACCTGTGTTTTGTACATAAATCATTGAATTACCTACTGGTAACTACTGTTTCAATCTCCACTAAAGCATGACAGATGCAAGATCAGCAGTAAATTAAGTTTAAACCCAAATTGTTCCTATTTTTATTTCTCTATGAATCACCAGTACTTAAACCCTGAGGAAAAAAAAAGTATTTTAAAAGGATTTCTCAAGATAAAAAGATTTCTAGTGATCACATTGCATTTTGATCTGCTACAATTACAAGAATGTTGGCAATACACAGGATCAAAGCTCAGTGAAGTAAGTAACTTCAGGAAAGTATGGTAGCTCCTGATGCATTTTACATTGTAATATCTGCTCTACCTACTGGCTACCTATTCCAAGTGAAAGCAGTATTTTTAAATAAGCAGTTGTCCATATTCAGAGAATTATTTGCCTCTCAAAATGGGAAAGAAAACCCAAACAACAAAACAGACACGTGGAATCCATTTAGAAGACATCCTTCATATGAAAGTGACATTAATACAAGCTAGATACGTAGCTTGAACAAGGAAGTTTTCTGTTGTTGCTTTTTAAAAGGATGCCCAACATCCCATGGGATTTGAACTTTTCACTTACTGATAATGCTTTGACAGTTTCCCCATCTGATCTGTTGCAATAGGCCTGTTTGCTCTTCTGAAGGTAATGTCTCCAAAACTTGCACAGAATTTCATCCTGATAAATACCAATGGACAGTGATCACAGCAAAGTTTACAAGATCAGAAATTGCTGGGAGACCAGAGGGTAATTTCTAACTCGGGAATCTGAAAAATGTTCCAGCTTTAATTTTATTAACTGTGATTTATAAACTATGTTTTAAAATTACCAGAGAAACCCAGACTGTTTTCATATGCTCAATGCTTTTAAACATGGAGTCATCCAATTCACTTTAAAAATGACCATCTTTTTACACAACATCCTGTTAACTCACTTACAGGTGTAGAACTCAGGCTTGTATCTGCATACCTTCATTTGTGGACATACTCCTAATGCTTCTAAAGCTTCAGCTTGCTTCTTGAGCACAAGCTGAAACCCTTCGCAAACATACCATTCACAGCCTCCATCTAAGTAAAACAAAACCAAAACAAAATAAAACAGTATAGGGTTTTTGGTTCATACTGCTTTGGTTTGGGTTTTTTTTCAACCTTACACACACTTATTTCCACTTGGTAACAGGACAAAGACATGTCTCTCTATTAAATGATTTCAGATCCTAGAGCAAGACCTACTATCCTAAATGCTCCATTAACTTCCATTTATTCTCAGGCTTAGTCAAGAAGAAAAGCTACTGAACAAGCACCGTTCTCCACACGTTTCCCAAGAATAATATGCTTCTCTATAATTTCTGGTGTGGCAATCCAACAGAGAGTTGTTAAGTGACCAGTTTAAAAATACCTGAGAACCTGTCATTACAAAACGAAATATGATCATTTCTTTCCCATCCCTGGCACAGAAAAGTGGGATGCATTCTGAAGAGGAACGGTGAAGAATGTGGCAATATTAGTTGTTTTTGCCTGACTCACCATTCTCACCCACCAGATCTTACCACATTTAAATGAGACTTGCTCAAATATTCTAGCAAATCTCAGCACAACATGAATTTCATAAGGCATGGGCCTTCTCCAGTCTACTCATTATTCCCTCAAACCGCTACATTTACTTTTTGCCCTTACATCTCCTTTTCTACAGGCTTTTGGTCTTAAGAAATTTTCTCTGCATTTCTCAACTTCCTTTCCATTCCCCCCACACTTGTCTTTCATTACTTTTCCTTCTAGTCAGAGCTCGCATCTCACCATCTTAGAAATTATCTGCCCAAAGCTTCTGCCTTCCTTTAACAATGTTGGCATTAACTGTTCACGCCAGATACAGTTTACTCTTATAAATGCATAAAAACAAGCTGCCATAGTATATGTAACTAAGCTGTCATAGTATATGTAACATAAGCACATGTAACCGTGCTTACAGAAGGGACTGTATGGAGCTGTGCTGGGTTGACCCTGGCTGGAGGCCAGGTGCCCACCAAAGCTGCTCAATCACAGGATTTCTTTCTTAAGAAGCCTGGAGGATGGCTAGTGACCTTCCCAAGAGGAGAAATAAAAAGCATGAAGTGATAAAACAGCTCAGACTTTAGAACCAATATATATAAAGGCAAGCAAGAGGTGTGAAGGTTGTTCCCCTCTTCACTCCTCCCTTCAATTCCCAACAATTGTTCTTTCCAAAGGAATGTAGCAATCCAATGCCACCATTGAAGATCAGTCAGGTACTGGAGACAAAAACAACACTATGCTCCACTCAGCACTGTAACGCAGCTCTGCTTTTTGAAAGCTGCCACAACAATAGAACACGTTTCCAACAATCACACACACACAGCAGCAGCCTTACCATAACACCCTTATGGCCTGTATCATCGTAATGTAATGACTACCACCCTTCTGAAACATGAAATTAGAAGTATAGAGGTGACCCTGGATGAAAGATGTAATATTGGCTTAGTTATTGGAACTGCATGAAATTGTGTAGGTTTGTGTGCAGGTTTTAGGGCCAAGTCCCTGTAGTTCAAGACAGGCTGACATTCGAACAGCTGGACCACTGTCACACCTCACTTACGAGGATAACTCTTCTGATTTTGTGACAGACACCGCAAGGAAGGAACAAAGGAAATCACTGCATCTGAATACATGCCACCAGTATCTTCAGCAAGTACCAGCTTCCACAAATCAAAGTGGCAGTACTGTATTCATCTCTTCAATGCAAAAAAACCCAAAAAGCATCACCAGGCTTAACGAGGGCACCTGTTGCTCGGGAAGTCACCAAAGGTGACTGCTGAAGGTCATGACAGCATCTTTTGTTCCTGATCTTACAGCCTTTCCTAGTGACCTGCTTTTGGCCACCGTCAAAGACATACTAGGTTAGGTGAACCCTGGCTGAGCAGCCACTCTTACGCAAAACACAGAGGGAAACTCATACATACCCTTTTTTTCCTGTTTTCTTGAACCTTTGGAAATTGTCTGGACTCTTGAATTAGTGAGAAAATCACTGTTTACAACTTCTCTAGTTCTCTGCAAAACAGGAATATATCTTAGCAAGAAAAACGCCAGAACTAGCTAACTTGCATAGCTTGTCCCACCATAAAGCATCATGGAGGAACCTGGTCAAATTCCCTAAACTAAAGGGAGGGAGAGCATACTGAGCTTTTCATTCAGAAAATGCAAAACCAGAATTACTATGCTGGACATACAGTTGACGTGCATCAGGGTTTGCCTACACTGGTACTGTATCAAAGTGCAGCAATACCCAGGCAACACTTCTCAGGCACACAGATAGCATGCTGGCACTACAGCTACAGCAACACAGTATTTTGAGACAGCTCATCGTACGCTTGGTGATTTCAAGGAACGTTAGTTTTAAACAGTGTCAAGTAAAGCATGATAAAGAACCACAATACTATCTTCAACTCCTAATGCCAAAAAGAAAAAAAACTTTAACATTTTCTTAATGCAAAACCAAGAAACAATCAAAACAAACCTTTCCCAAGGCTAACAGCTTAGCTTTTTACCTCAATAACATTGTGGCAAGATCTGCAGTAAAATCTGCCTCCATCAGTGACACCCCAGTTTACTTCTGAACATTGGGCACAGCGTTCATTAAAATCTCTCTGAAAGGAAAAAAGGGAAACACCACCACAGAGTTTCACACGTGTCCAAGTAAAACAAACAGCACTACTGCTAGGCCACCACACAGCTTCTGACATTATTCACAGAAGGGTTTATACCCTTTACATCAGCTGTAGGATGGTAAGAAGTAATCACAGCACATGCTAGATAACTGTGAGGAAGTAATCTTGGCTGGTAAGCATCAGCTTGTGTGTATGTGAACATCAGTATGAGTGGAACAGTAATCTACACATGGCTTGGAGAAAACTACCCATCAGAAACAGGAGCAGAGATGGAAGTAGAGAGAGAGAGAGAGAGGGAAAGGGAAAAGAAAAAATACATTTCAAGAACTGGGAAGAAACACGCGAGTGGAAGAAGCCTGCACAAGCCGGTGAGGCGACCTATCAGGAGAGAACAGAGGAAAAAGAACAGATTAAAGGAGGTTTTTTTCAGAAGCATCCCACACGAGCGTGTTGGGGACGGACAGCTCCCTTCTGGCCCGGGGGGTGGCATACCCGCGGCTCCTCNTCCGCTCGCCCGCCGGAGCGGCCGGAGCCGCCGAACACCCCTCTGCCCCCCCTTCCCCCGTCCCCAGCCGCTGAACGCCCGGCGGGGAAGCGCCTCCCACGCGGCCGCAGCCGGCACACTCCGCCAGCTCCCTCCGGCCCAGCGAAACCAGCCGCCCCCACCGTTCCCTGCGCCGCGGAGCCGCCCGGCCCGCACCGTAGCCTCCTCGTCCATGCCGGCAGCCACGCCGTGACCCACTACCCGGCAAGCCGCGCCGAGCGCCAGCACTGAGGGCCGGCCTGGAAACGACAGCCCCGGCACTTGCGTTCCGGGCCTGCCGCGGGCCCAGGCCCCCTCAGCGCGCTTCTCGCATTGTCAGGCCTGTCGCCAGCGGAGAGATTGCCGCCTCCCGCCCGCTCCGGGCGCCCCTGGATCCTGTCCCGTCTCCCCTCATCCAAGAGCTGGCGGGAGGGCGGGGGGGGGGGGGGGGGGAATGT